>JBAMHX010000016.1:18163913-18180268 GCA_037177515.1 Pseudomugil tenellus
TACACGTGTAAAAATATATATATATAATTACACGTTCAAAAATTATTAACTAACTAATTAGCCAATTGTCTTTGGGAATAATTAATTACATTGATATGCATTTCTTTATGATAAAATACAGCAAAAGTGAAACTTGCAAACTCAGTGCAGGTTGCTAAAGGTTAAAAACTATGTATTAAATTAAACATAGTTTAATACATAGTTAAAAAATAATACATACATAATTTAAACATTTAAAATTATGTATGTATTAATACATACAATATATAATAATACATACATAATTTAATACATAGTTAAAAACTATTTATTAAAGGTTAAAACTCTGTATTTAGCAGTTTCAGTCATTTTCATAGAAATACATTTGATTTCATCAAATGAACAAAAGCTTTACAGTATTGTAGACAATCTCTAATGTGTCAGCGTGTGTAAGATGAAAATAACGTCGCTCCCTAAACCTGAGCATCCTCTAATACATTGATCCGTGTGACATAAAATTTTGCATTCGAACTTGCTGTTCCTCAACTGGACTTTGCCGCCTCAGCAATCGATGCATAATTGTCTTTAAATGCCTCCTAAACTTCACACCAACAAATGCATAAAAGACAGGGTTCAGGCAGCAGTGAGAGAAGGCAATGAGCCGGCATACATGGTACGCATAGTCAAGCTGAGTACTCACTTCACAGCTCTCAAATGGCGGAATTAAATTGTCGGCCAAACTCTTCAAAAAGATCACCACATTGTATGGCACCCAGCCCACAAAGAACACGGCCACAATGCATAAGACTAACTTGACAGCTCTGTTTTTTGTGTGAGATCTTGCTCCTGTGATTCTCCTCAGTATTTGAATGTAGCAGAAAGTCATCACTGTAAATGCAACCAAGAAGAAAACATTCTGCTCTGAGATGCCAATGCTCATCCATGTTGTTGCGCTGTATTCACAGCCCAGGGACTGTTTGTCTTTGTGGTGTATAGGCACGAGGGAACTGTAGAGCAGGGATGGCATAGCTGCTGCAATGCTGATCACCCACATTAAGAAAGACAGAAAAATCCCAGCATTGACTTTTGGAGAGCTTAGATTCGTGAGAGGATGGACCACAACCAAGTACCTATACATAGTCATGATGGTCAGGAAGAGAATGCTGCTGTAAAACCCAGTGAAGAAGACAAAAGTCACAATCTTGCAAATGAGCTCTGAGAAGATCCATCCAAAGATGTGGTAAGTAGCCCAGAAGGGAAGGCCAGTGGTGAAGACAAGATCGGAGACGGCCAGATTAAGGATGAAAATGTTTGTTAGAGATTTAAGGTTTTCATACAAACCCAGGATTACCAGGACAAGAATATTCCCTGTGAGGCTCAGTGTGATTACAAGACAAAAAAAAATTGGTGTAACAATGGATCCGAATTTGACTACATCGTCTTTCTCACAGAAGGCATCATCATCATCATAGTCAATATCATAGGCCATAACATAGTTTGTATCATAGTCACTCCCGTTAAGAGATTTATTCATGGCTGGCAAAGTGGAAGCACCAAAACCTAGAAGAGAAAAATAGGAGTTGTGATGGAATTTATTCACATAAAAATCACAATTTATGGTGCATAAGAGTACAGTTAAGTAAAAAGAACTTACCGATTCTTTATGGCACTGATGTGTTCGCTGGGTTTGATTCTGTGTGGACTCGATGCGGACTGAAGAGGCTGCTGCTTTTATATAATAAGAGTTTCTCTTCCTGGTTTATGTTTTGGTTATATATCTGCATCTTTCAGCATGACACGTTCAGCCTTACCAGCCAACATTTTCAATTACATCAAAAGTGTTTTAATCAATATGAAAGTGTTTTATTGTCTAGTTTTTTTTTTTATCAAGTGAAGGCGGATGAAAGTGAAAACTTACAAGTGCTCACATTTTTATGGGGCAAGTCTTCTTATTCTTAATTGAAGGAGAGAATTAGACCTATCATACCTAAAAACTAATCTCCCAAGTGTTTCTCATTTATAAATGGTTCAGTTTGTGTTGCAATTGTGGAGCAGAACTACATGATTGTTATAATAATTTAATGTGTAAGTCCACAGACTTAACAACACTAATATAGCTCAAATAATCAGGGGGAACACAGAAATATATTTCCAAGATATATTATATAACACTTAAAACAAGATAGGCAAGCAAATGTAGTAATGAATAACCATTTATCAATAAATGAACAATGTAAAGAAAGAAATACAATGGGGATACAAAAATAATGTAGAATGGGACAGAATCAGACAAATAATCTAAGATTAAAACATGAAATCCCATAACAAAAACATCTGGCATGCCTGCAAAATTGAAAATAGAGGTCATTGTTTTGTAGCTGCATATGTCTTTCGCATTACAGCTGTCTATTTTAATTATGACATCACAACATCAGGGCATGAGGAATTATAGAGGAAATACAGTTTTTGTATGTTAGATACGAATGTAGTTTTAGTAGAATAAATTATTTAGATTTGCAGCATAAACAAAGTCAGGTGTTCGCGTCTGAAAACAAAAAAAGGGAAGACGTTCACGTGTCATTGATCACATGACTCCACTGTTTACGCTGCTACTGCAACCTAACTATCCATTTCCTGGTTCCCGCCTACCAGCCTCAAAATGATTGGTTGTATGACCATAAGTCGTATCATAAGTGGACACTCTTTTTGTCGATCACAATAGTTACAACAACTTTGTATGCACACGTAAACCATCTAAGTTGATCGTTATGGTCTTGAGTCATATTTCTAAAAGTATGTCATAATTATTACTTCTTTGTTATTTTACTGCAGAAACCATCTAAAAAGATGTTAAATTATATAAATAATTTTTGTTGTTAATGTCACGCTTGTTTTCAAACTGTCTGTTAAGTAATTAATGTCAAAGCTTTGTCTAACGTCACCGAGGTGGGTGTAAAAGTACATTTTATAAGCTCTAAACTGTCAGCAGGGTACGCTTTCTTTGTCGTTCTTTGTTTATTTAAAGTGATATAGGAGCTATGTAAGCTATTACATGGATGATAAAACTGAGGTATTCTTGATTTTAGGACGTGAAGTTAGTTAGCTTTTAGCTAAACATACATAACGCTGAAGCTTAATGTTAATGAAAAATGTTAGTATAAATAACGTAAATACGACCGCATTTTAACGTTTAACGACGTCATGCAACCTACCTATCCCCTGATTTGTGTATTTGACCTAGTAACTAGCATTAGATGGCCAAAATATAGAAATACTATCAAATATATGGTTCGATTAATTACAGTCGTCATTGCGGCATCATTTCTTTTCATTGTGGGGTTTTAAGGGTGCTGGAATTGAAGCACACATCTCAAAAATCCACTTTTAGTAAGTGATCTTTAAATTCAAGGTAGAAGCTTTAGTGAGATGTAAACAACCCAAAGATATAACATAAAGTAGGTCCATAGTGTTATCAATTTTCAGACAATAATATCTCATATGTGACTGTGATGCCCTCAGTATGGTTCATGATTATCTCAGAATCCAAAACTGCACTTGTCAGTATGTTTACATGATCACTTCCTGACTTTAAACGATTTGCTGTAAGTAATTAAATTTTTATTATAACTCTTTTAAACATGTGAGTCTTTGAATAGAAATAGATGACATTAATCATTTTATGTACATGGAGAGAAAACTGGATTGAAACATTTGCTACACCGTACAGTTAAATCCAGATATGTACTTTGGGATTAAGAGCTACATTTTCTGCAAAAGATTCAGCAGTGTACTCATCATCCGACCTTTCACTAATGTGTACTGCACGTGTCTGCACCAGCTCCATCTATGTGTGGATGTGATAGAGTATACTGGAAGCTTAACAGTCTTTTGTTCCAGACTGATTGGGATTCTCTGATTCAGCAGACTGGGTGTGACCCTGTAACCCCCGGTTGCCAGGGAGCAAGAGGCGGGGCCATGGCTGCTGGGGCTACGGTTGGGGAGAATCAACTCCAGAGGATTATCCGAGATTTGCATGGTACATCAGCTTTATGTGTGTGCTGCCTGATTCTGTTTGTGTGTGTGTGTGATTGGCAGCATGCAGTTGTTGACTGAATGGAGGAGGCTGAAGAGTTAGATAGGTGTGATTTCATTATCTCCGTTCAAGCACAGACTTCGCAGCTGGAACTATGTGACCTCTCACTATAAAATCATCTGGGAAAGCAGTCATCTGACCTCATGTTTGTTTAGTAAGCGTTTAGCGGCAGCCACTCTAAGCATGCAGCTAGACAGGGAGAACGTGTTGAGGGTGAACCCATCACGGGTATATTTCCAGTTTTTACGATGGATAGGAGGCAAGTTTTTAACATACTCATTGACTGAATTCAAAGATGAGGCAATGGAAATATTGAAATGGGTTGTAATTTTTATCATCAGGTATGTATTTTTTGCCAAAATGCACCAAGCAAGATAATTCATTTTTCATGTTAAATTTCCATCTTGACTCAACTGGATAAAGAAAAGTTGCTCTTTTCTGTATTTTCCCAAAGTATTCCACCAAAAATGTATAATTAGTATCCATTGTGTATATGTCTTTCCAATGTTTTCCTACAGTACATCAGGGCTACTGAAATCATTTCTATGAGGTCACCATCCAGCAGGTTTTCATTACATTCCTGCTCCATCACGCTTTACTCATATTTGATTCTGTCTGCTTGTGAATTTCAGAGGCTGTTGCAGAGCTTGCAAGGGAGTACAGGGAAAGTGGGGAGCCAATTACAGATGACAGTACCAACCTGCACAAGTTCTCCTACAAACTGGAGTATCTACTACAGGTAGTTACATCGTCTCACATTAGACTTAATATTTTCCACTTACTCAGTGAAAATGTAAAAAATGTACCAGTCAGAACATACAGTTAGGTATTAAATCCCACCGCCAATAGTCAGAGAATAAAATAGTATTAAGACTTGAATGGACAATAATCGTTCAGCTAATGAAAACGTTGTCTCCTTGCTGTCCTTTGCTTCTTTGAAAGAGATAAAACATTCTGCAGTTTTTAACTTCAGCTGCATTTGTCTTTCAGTTTGATCAAAAGGAAAAGACGACATTTCTTGGCACCAAGAAGGACTACTGGGATTACTTCAATGACTGTCTGGCTAAGATCAAAGGAGCCAATGATGGCATTCGTTTTGTCAAATCCATCACTGAGGTGTGTTTTTGTTCTTTATAATGGCACTGCTAATTTGGTGCAAAGTGCACACTGGTTATTAAAATCAGATAAGTCCTGAACAAATCATCATTTTACCATAATATACTTAGAAATCACTGATTTTAATATATAAGACTTAAAAATACCAAAAAAGTTAATACGGACAGATTTAAAACTATGGCTTGTATTGTTTTTTTTTTCTTTACCTTGATTTAATTCAGTATTATTTATAAAAAAAAAAGCAATAAAGCACAGTTTTTTGTATTTTGTGTTTGCAGAGTCAAGAAGTTTATTTTTAGTAAAGTAAACAGGAAGATGCCATTATGGAATGTCTGTCCCTTGAGTGTGAAGAGGCACCTCTTTAAATCTCTGTATGAAACAATGTCTGCTTATGCTTCACTAGCTTAAGACATCTCTGGGGAAAGGACGAGCATTTATTCGCTACTCCCTCGTCCATCAGCGATTGGCTGACACATTGCAGCAATGCCTGATGAACCACAGAGTTACCAGGTAAATCTGTCAGATCCTCTGGAGTGTGTATTTTTTCATGTAGAAATAAAGACTGACACTTTAACAAAAAACATATTGTAAAGCATTCATATAGATGATAAAAAAAACATTCAGGAATAGGCAACATATGTATAACCCGCATTTATATGCTTTCAATGCATTTTGTTGTGAAAAGAAACATCTGCGTCTGTGAGACGTATGTGCAGAAATGAAAAGCTGTTTGAGGAAGCAAGAGGTTTTTAGAAATTTAACAGAGTCAGAAACAGAATGTGTCATAGATTAGAAATGCAGGTCGAATTAAATATTATCAATATTTGTTTGATAATTTTCTTAAAATCTGCAACAAATTAACGAAACACCAAAGTATCGTTCTTTTATTGCCATTTTATTTTTTGCTTTCCAGTTGCTGTGCACAACTGGGCAAGGGCTACTCACTCATATCTGGTTAAAAGGTTTCCACACAGAAGTTAGATCTTTAGCACAAAATCAAACACAATAAAAGGGACGTTTCGGTGCTGATAGGTTTATTCCTGAAGCATCCAATTCTACTTAACCCGGCAAATGCAAAGGTGCTCAGATTTTTCTCTTAAGGAAATATTGACTTGTGTAAGTCATGTGATCTTTATGTGTTAACAAAACAACAATAAAGAGATTGGATCGGGTTTGTTATTCAGCAAAAATGAAATCAGATGCTAAATGAGATAACGATGCAGCCATTAGTAAAAACACATTGTTAAAATACCTGAACTCTATTAAGAAATAAAAACTCATATGAAAGTGTATTTAGTGTGTTTTAGAAATTTTTATTTGAGATTATAATAGGAGTTGTGACTCTGATTCATCCCATGTCTCTTTATGTATAAGTATTCTCATTTACGTATTCTCAATTGTCAATTGTATGCAGATGATCCAATAATTTATGTGACAGCAGACACTCCTCACCAGGCTGCAGATTTGCTAACAAAGCAGTTGATTGGAATATCTCAATGGCTACATGAAAACTGCTCAACTTTAAATTTTACAAGAACTGTTTCAATGTGTTTTTCTTTAAAGAAAAACACACAGAAAGAATTTAAAGCAAATATGGATCAAAAGGAAATTGAGGAAGTTTTCAGATATCTGGGGGTTATTTTAGACTCTAAACTTAAGTTTAAAGCTCATGTTAGGGAAATGTCCAAGACTATTGAGACTAATCTAAACTGTTTTCGTATAATAAGACCCCGCATATCCACCAAAGCAGCTCAAAGCAGTCTAGTGTTTGGGGCATTGGGGGCAGGCATCTAAATCTGTCATGAAGCCTTTAATGTCTTTATACAAGCAAACCCTTAAAGTCTTTGATCAGAAACCAATGAAATGGTATCACTGTCAAATTCTTCAAAAATACCATTTGTTGAGTTTTGATAGTTTTCTTAATTTTTCATTCAATATTCGAGTGTATAAATGGTCTTGCCCCTGATGTGATGTGTCACTTAGTACAAAAATATAATAATGAAAGTGTGCGAATAAGAGCAGGAGTAAGTGGGAACTGCTGAATCAAAAGGTGCAGAACTACTTTGGGACTATCATTGTTCTCAGTTATAGGTTCTCATTTATGAAATACTTTACCACAGGCTTTGAAGTCACTGTCAAACATGAGACTTTTCTCTATAAAAGTGAAACACTGGCTTAAAAAACAACAACACTGTGAACACTGAAAACTTTATCTGGACATAGGAAGTAAACTGACCAGGCTTTTATCATTCCCTGTGTTTTTATGTGTTTTATTTGCAATGTAACTGTATAGTACTTTTGTTTCTGTGTTATTAACTGTTAAATCTGTTTATTTGGATCAATAGCCTAATAGGGACATGGGCTGTAAATTGGCCTTTGGCTAGAAGCCTTGTGTACACTGCATCATAATAATGTTTAGTTGTACAGTCCCTGTAAAAAAACAAACATTTTAAGATCATTTTAATGCTCTCCAGACCGCCAATCAAACTGATGTCCTCGAAGCTCAGAGTACTCCCAGATTAGTCCCACTGAAGCATCAAAGTGCCAAAAATGTTTTCTGTACAGTCATGCTATTGTTTTTAGTGTTCTATGCCCTACTTTAAACCTTCCCTCATCTTTCCTCACACAGCGACTGGTACTATGCAAGAAGTCCCTTCTTGAAGCCCCACCTGAGTGTTGACATAATCAATCACCTGTATGAGTTAAATGAAGTCCAGTTTGATGTGTCTTCACGAGGCCATGATCTGGACGCATCCTGGCCAACATTTGCAAGGTAACAAATGAGAGAATATTTCATTTATCTCTTCTTGCATGGTGTTTTTATTCCATCTTACTTGCCAGATAAAATGTTTTGCTATATATGGCATGTTTACATCATACTTTTTTGTACTAATGTTCATTAATCTGTACTCTCCTAATCAAATTAATAGATAAAAAGTAAATTAGAAAATAAAGAGATAATGTTAAACTCGTGAAAACATAAGCCTGTTTCTTGCATGTGTTAAGTTGAGTCGTGAGTCTTATCTGGACCAGCAGTCACTTCAAAAAGCTAAATAAGACAGCCTGAGATCCGTGTGAGAATCTGGATCAACCTAAAGGTCCTGCTAACAAACCAGCTGTACCAGCCTCATGATTGCCTTGCCAGAAGTAATGATGCAATACGTAATCTTTTTCTCTTTAATAGGAGGACGCTGGGAAGTGCAAATTCCCCTGGTCACATGTGGAAACCACCCAGTCGTAGTTCTAGTATTAACAGTCTGGCTAGCACCTACTCTCAGGTAATACTGTCAGACAGTTCCCTCCTTCATAAAAACTTTAAGAAGTATTTATAGCTCCTTCACAGCTTGTCCAATTTCCATTTCAACCATTTAGCAAGCCCACGAATTTCCTTCCAGCCCTGACTATGGACAGAGTCTGTTGAATGATCTGAATGAGTCTCTTCCTGCCTGCGTGGAAGATGTTAACACAGTCGAAGCACTTCGCTTGGAGCTGGATCAGTCTGAGCTTAAGCAGCAACAGCTGCTTGACAAGATGCGGCAGCTGGACGACGAGGCCTCTGAACTGAGGGGAGTAACTGTGGAGCTTCAGAGACAGCTTGATGTGTCACTTGCAAGCCAAGAGGAGCAGAAGGGTTTGCTGGGGGAACTCCGTGCTCTGCAGGGGAGAGAGGAGGCTCTGTCCAGAGAACTGGAAGCATTCAGGACTGAGGGAAAAGCCAGGGATGTTCAGCACACCCTACTTCAGGAGAAGCTGGTTGCTGCTGAGGGCAAAAACATAGAGCTCATGGCAAAGTTGGATGATGTTTTGAATGAGAAGGGTCAACAGGCAGCGAGTTACTTTGATTCAGCACAGAAGATTCACGATTTGTTGGACAGTTTGAAGCAGGCAGAGAAAGGGAAAATGGAGGCCTTAGCTGTGATGGAGGAGAAGAAGAGGCAGGTAGAAAGGTTAGAGGAGGAGCTAAGAGTCAAGGAGGCAGCAGCAAAGGAGAGACAAACAAAACTTGATGCATTAATTACATCAGGGTCTGAGGAAAAGGCCAAGTTGGAGGCACATATAGAGGAACAAGGCAGGATGCGTGAAAAGCTGCAGGGGGACTGGACTCTAAAAGAGAAAGAGGTAAGCAACTTACAGAGGCAGCTGCAGGACCTCCAAAGAGCTCAAGAAGAGAAAGAGAAAGAGTTGGAAATTGTGAAAAAGAAGGCACGGGAAGATATAGATAAGATACAGAGGAATACTGAAAGTTTGAAAGAGTCTTCAGAGGCAGAGACTGCTGCCCTTACAGATCAGCTTCAGAGAAAAGAGGCAGAGCTCAGCTTGATCCATGAGACACTAAAGCACGTAGAAGCCAAGAACCAGAGGCTGGAAATGGAAATGGACAAACTGAACACTAGTCTCACTGACCATGAGAGTAAAATGAAAGAACAGGTAGCAGAGATGGAAGACCTTGTGGTGAAATGTGCCAGTCTAACCGAGTTAAATGAGAAGCTGACAAGTACCGTAAAGAAAAATGAGGAGCTACAGAGTGAGATGACTGAAAACAGAGCAGCCCTCGAAGCTGAATTAGCAGCTCTAAGGGCTTCTGAGAAGCAACTTAGAGGCCAGCTGAGTGATACCAAAATCACAGAGGATGAAAAAGAGAAGAGACTGCGTGAAGAAAACTGCAAGCTGGATGAGAGTCTGCAGCGAGCAACAATGGCTGCAAAGCAATCAGAGGAGACGTTAAAGCGCCTGGAGCAGGAGAACCAGAGTTTACGAGAGGAGCAGGATACTGTGAAATCAGCACTTAGTTGCATGCAGTCAGACTTGAAAAATGTTCATGGCAAGATCGGAGAATTAGAGAAGAACCTAGGTGATGCACGCAAAAACGAAGCAGCGCTTGCAGAGCAGCTCCGAGCCAAAGAGGCCCAGTTAAGCAGTAAGGAGAAGGACTTTGTTATGCTGACTTCCACATTAAAAGCATTAGAAGCAAAGCAGAAGGAGCTTGAGACTGCCAAAGCCAATGCAGAGGCAACTTGTGCAAGACAGTCAGAAATGATTGAAATAGCAACACATGAGAAGCAGGCAATAGAAATATCCCAACTGGAGAGGAGTGCAGTCCAAGCCAAGGAGAATCAGGAAGTTAACGGCAAATTAAATGTGCTTGAAGGCCAATTGGAGGTTAGCATGAAAGAGGTGTCCAGGCTTCAGGCAGAGATCCTCGACCTAAAGGTGCACGTACAGAGATCCGAGGAGGAAAAACTGAAATATCACACACAGCTGGAGGTCACTGAAGCCCAAAGAGATGAACTCAGGTCTCTTACTGAGCAGCTTAAAACCCAAATGGAGGCGCTGAATCAAAAGCACGTAGCCGAGCTCATGGAAAGTAAAAAGAAAGAACAGGCTCTCATCGAACAGCATGATCAAGAAGTTGCTGCCTACGCTGAGTTGGCCATCTCTGCAGCTGCCATGCGAGAAGAACTGTGCACCCTCAAAGCAGAAAACAACAGGCTGGCCTTAGAGAACCATGACACCCGCGAGGGTCTCCACAGAGCAAACACTGAGATGGCAGAGCTGGGAATGACCATCTGCAAGCTGAGTGCAGAGAAAGAGGAAGCCAGAGAACAAGGGACAAGCAACACTGCTAAGATTGAGGAGCTAGAAAAAGAGATGGAGCGATTAAAGGAATGCACAGAGGAGCTGCGATTGGAAAATAGCCATCTGCAAGAGGAAATAGCACAGAAGGAGATGCTTCCACAGACTATCGCAGAACTTCAGGAACAACTGGAAAAGACAAAGAAACAAGTACAAAGCATCAGGGACTCCTGCCGAGAAGAAATCGATGCTGTTAAGTTCCAAATGAGCTCAGAGAGCATGAATCATCAGGTCCAGATAAAGGTGAGTTTGACTAAATCTATTAGTTATGACTGAAGTTAACTTGTTTAATTGGGTGTATGTATGGGAAGGTGTTTCAGTCCATTGATTTATTCCAGACTAAGATACAAGTATCCACCAATCACTATGATTTGGATGTATTTACTCATAAATAAATAAATGTGGTCATTTTTTGACTGGTACTGTGCATCTACGCAGTTACGATGAGCTCAAACTATGAGTTGTGAATTCTTGGCTTTCGCCTCAGCGTCATCTCCACTGAAATATTACAGAAGCTTTTAGATGGGTGATAATATCTGAAGTCGAACTCTTAACCAACATTACTTGTATACATTTTTTTTGTATAAAAATATTTTTGTATTATCTTCAAAAGTAGTTTTGCAAACATTTGATTAATGATCAGATGCCTGCTAAACTTGATAACATGGTTATGCATTGATAATTAGAGCAAGCATTTTCATCAGACGCCAATATTTATGAATATTTTTAAAAATAAGTTCAATTATTAATTTAATGCCCTTTTCTCATCCCTCTCTTAGTTTAGCATATTTAACTTTTTCACTTTTACTGCTTATCTAATCAATCTTGTTAAGTTATTAAGGTCCACTTTTCATTATTTAACCCCCCTATGCTTACAGAGATGCATCTAAAATCAATAAAAAAATATTATGTAAGGTCAAGTGTCTTCAAATAGAAACTTTTTGGAATTAAATCAAAAACAACAAAAGAAAAAAATAGGAAAACATGGAAATAGTAAAAAAATACTTATTTCTCAGGAAAATGGACGAAATTATTCAAATATTGATTTAAAACAATCATAGTCCGCTTGGATAATGTCTATCAGATACTTATGTAATAATTACAACAAGCCTGGTTGTTCCATTTTTGAATTTAAATGTATTTTCTTTCACATACCTTTTTGTTTCAGAGTGTGAAGGAAGAACTGGACAAGGCGAGAACCCAGCTGCTGGAGGAGCAGAAGAATGTATCAAACTTGCAGGCCAAAGTGTCAGAACTGGAGGTTTGTGTCTGTGGAGAATAAAAACTTTAAAATGTAGGAACTTGTTGTAACATCATAAGTACATGCTGTACTGTGATGGTATAATATGTAACAAACTGCTTGTGTTTATACCAAACATAATGATATCCAAGCTAAAATTGCATCACCTATTTCAAAAGTGTATGTTTACATTTTGTGGACCTTCTGTCCTGTATTGAAAGATTTAGCTGACAGATCTTCACAAAACATGGAATATTCAGATTATTAGGGTGCAGCTCAGTAGGAACCGTAAATTAGTAGACTGATTATTTAGTTTTTTGTTTTATGTATTTATTTTTCCTCAGTTAAAGAGACATTTTGATGCATGTACACTTTTTTCCCCTTTGATTGCAGATTGCTAAACAGCCTGGGTCATAATCAAAACATATACTTACTGAATTGTCTTCCTATCATAATTTTCCTTGTGGTTTGATATGTTTATAGGTTTGCATCATAAAACTCCAGGTTTTTAAAGCTTTTATTGAGGGTTGCAGCTGTTTACTTGGACAGCAGGGATTCATGTTTATTGTTTATGTTGCTACACATCTTCTTGTACAGTAAGACCATTTAGCGTCCTTAAAAATAGAGCAATTCATCATCATCATGCAGAATATTTATGGTAAACCTTTAAAAGCAAAAAGACGTGTATGATTATGCATATTTTGCTTGTTTTTTTTTGTAAAAGGCAATGAACGAAGAATATTTCCAGCTAATTGGGGAAAAAGATGCTCACATCACAAAGACAGAAGCAACAATTCGTGAGAATGAAGATGATATTCAGCAGTTTAGAAACACATTAACAAGGTGAGACTAACCATTAATACTTTGAAATGTAATCTTTTGAGTGGTAAATTGTGCAGAATAATTATTTTCTCTCTTTAGTGTTGAGGAGGCACATTTGACTGTGCAAAACCTGTGTGAGGAGTTGAAGCAGAAACTGAAGGCAACAGAAGCGGACAGGGAGAGCCAATGTTTTAAGCTGACTGCAGAGATCGATGACCTGAACACAACCAAAACCAACCTTGAAGAACGCCTCATTGAGCTTATAAAGTATGACCTCTCCCTATTACGTCTGTGTTAACGGCTGTGAGCTGAAATAAGCAGGTGGATTCTGAATGAAGGATGTGTTCAGCTCGGTTTTCTTTTTGGATTCGCACCGCTTTGTTATACCTGTACATTTAAAGTCATTGCAGTGTTTGAATAGGTTCCTCTGTTAAAATGAATCATCTGGATTTGTTTGACATAGTGGTGATTAGTGAAAATTAGGTCTCAGAAGCAGAATGAGGAGAAAAGTCTTTGATTTCTGAATAAGTTTATTGAGATTGGAAGGGAAAGAAAGTGAGAGGTGTAGCGTGATGGAAAACATCAGACGAAGGAACAAAAATCTTTTTCTGCATCTTTCATACTCTATCAGCTGGAACACAACAAACATCAATCTTCTCCTATTGGATGTGTGTTATGAATGGCATTATTTATTTGTCTTACAAACCTCCTGCAAGGCTCCAGTTTGAAGAATATCAACTATTTTAAACAAAATTATGGCTAATTTGATGTGCATCACATGTATATATTTTATTTGAGCTAAAGATTAAACATATCTTCCAATTACTTCCAAAAGTAGTGAGCAATCTCTTTTCTTACATTTTGTTAATATTTGACATATTAAACAGGAAACTTGTGTAGTAGTGATTTATTATTTAAAATATATAAGTATAATTTTGCGTTATATAAAGCAAAGGAGGAATTTGTATGATTCTAACATGCCTAAAAAGTCAGTGTTTCATATGATTGACTATATTCTATATATTTTAGGCATATATAAATTTTTCAGTCCTTTAGATATATAGTTTTGTCTTAAAGAATATTTTTCTATGCTTGTTGAAAGTTTTTCCAGCTGTTTCTTGGATGTTGGTTGTCTTTTGTTCCTCTGTCAAGATGATCAAACGCTGCTTCAATAATGTTGAGGTCTAGGCTCAAGGGATGATTTATCACTTACAGACCTATTGCCAGTGGTTTTCAGTTCTTGTATCATTACCCTGACCTCGGCCTTTTCTACCTGTTTCCCTTCCTTAAATATGGCTTCAGTAATGGCCTCCATTGAAACACTGACGTTGACAGTAACTATTGTGATGAGGTTTCAGCCAACAGTAAACAAATCAATCGAAGGTCCAATTATACCTCTCAGGTCCTTGGAGGATTGTTTTCTATTTTTATAGGTGACCTTTTTACAAACCGTTCATCTACTGTGGGTATTTGTTTGTTTTCTCCACTTATCCAGTTTTCTTTCCTGTATAGCAAGGAAACACTGCATACCATGCTGAGATATATCAAGTAAAAATGTGTGAAAAAGCATTTAGACATTTAGAAATCTATTGCTCAAAGCTACTTTCGAAGCAGCTTTCATACTGTATGAGTATCAAAAAGAGCACAAGTACAACTGATGTTTGAAACATATACATGCAAAACATTTTCCAAAAATCCAGATGAATGAAACATGAAAGCATTTTATTTTTTGTGAATTTTTATCAGGGACAAAGATGCTCTGTGGCAAAAGTCAGACGCTCTGGAGTTTGAGCAGAAACTGCGAGCAGAGGAACGCTGGTGGTTAGTCGATAATGAGGCCACACATTGTCTTGGATGTCAGGGTCAGTTCACCTGGTGGTTGCGCAGACATCACTGCAGGTGGGCTTTCAACTGGCCACTAGGGCCAACTGTAATTACCCTGAACTAATTTTTTATCGTGCTCACATCTACGGTATTGTGAATATCATAATTCTGGTCATATAGATTGAAAACATTTATCATTTTGCATGCCCTAGGCTCTGTGGCCGGATCTTCTGCTACTACTGCAGCAACAATTTCGTCATGACCAAGCACAGTGGGAAGAAGGAGCGCTGCTGTAGGGACTGCTACACCCAGCACAGTGCGGTGGTGGAGAGGTTCACAGAAGCAGAGCTGAGTCCGTCAGATGTGCGACCACCCCCACCTGCCGCTGCTGCTCAGACACTTTCTGAACCAGCTCCATATAAACCAACACCCAAAGTAACAGGTGAGACTTAAAGTTGAGAGAAAAGTGCACACTCTACTCAGCTTGCTTATCACAGTTGTTGATTAAAAAGTTTCTCGCTGTTCTTGTCTGAGCTTCAGGTTTACAGTAAAATGGAAATGTTTATGCAGAAGTGAAAATCCTGACCTTCTCATACTGAGGAACAATGGCTGACACCACATCCACAGAATTTCAGTTCAGTCCACAGAAAAAGGAATAAAGAGACATTTACACCCAAAAGGAAGATTTTATTTATATTTTATTATTCTTTCTGATAACCCATCTCAGCTAATAATGTTAAATGGAAGCAGGTCAGTAATGTACCTGAAATGGCATCTCAGAGAGTTGAGCAAGAGTTCAGTGTTTGCAAAGATGTGTGGGAAATTTGCTTTGTTAAAATCCACTTATCCCGAAGAGGATGTCGCTGCATAGGCTCAGAACACTTTGTCAGTACACACAGATCATCTTTGCATGCAAGTTAAAACCTAACCATGCTCAGAAACACCAAAATCTCCTCTGCTGGGCTCCTGTTTGTTTCTCGCTTAACCATGGCACTCAAGCACTGTATCCTCATGCTGAGCTGATATGAGTCCACTATGAGGAATGAAATAACTTTAAACAATTTTTCTTTTTTCTGCAAATATTTGAGGATGGATTCTTATTTACACTGTCGATTAATCCAGTTATCAAACTGTTTCCGTCGCGGCTCGTTTACATTGTGCTACTTGCATTAAATTAAGTAAATTATCTTCCCCAGTTTCAGAGCCTTGTAACACATCTGATGAAGGAGCTTTTGATATCATCACAGAAGAAGAAGTGAATGGCGTGTACGACAGTGACAGCACCTCTCACACCACAGGAGGCTCTCTGGAAGGAGAACAAGACCGAAGACATACAGGAGTACTGGACATGTAAGTGTGTGTGTGTGTTTATTTTTTTAATATGAGAATCGAGCTTGGGGGTGTTGTTAAGACAAGGCCAAGTCGATCAATATCCGATTCATCCCTCTTAAAAACAAGCACAGAGAGAAATGTTGTCCATTCAGACAATTTATAGCACAGATGTTGGATCAGGCAATTACAGCATTTTAATCAGCATTATCAATAACTCACCACAATCTGTCAGGGTAAAGAAGAATTCCAAATTAGCTCGTCAAATCTTTTCCCTTTAAAATCCGAACTCAGATAAGTACAGTGAATATATATATA
>JBAMHX010000016.1:18213738-18233844 GCA_037177515.1 Pseudomugil tenellus
TATATATTGTATATGTTTTTTTCATGAACAGTCTTCATGACATACAACTATATTATAATATTTCTGGTTTGTTTGTCAAAAATAAAATTAATAAATGTGACTTTTGAAAGCAATGTCGTAATCTTTATTAATATTTGATTTTTGGGGAGAAGGACCAACATGATGGATTACAGTTATTGGTCGTGAAAAGCCTTTTCAGATCCCAGCTGCAGAGTCAGAGTGTTTACTTGCCTAACCACACACTTTACAATCAAAGAACTTAGGTTATGTGTTATATTTATGAGAGGCAGAGTACACCCTTCACAGGATGTCTACTACTTCATAAAAATATTACTCAATATATAATTAGATTGTTCATTATTTTTTTAAAAAAAACTTTAGAGGAGTTGAGGTATAGGTTTGGTTTACTATCCATTATTGTTTTAAAAAGAACAGGTTTTTTTCTCATACTGTACATTGCAAACGCAGAGAGGAGTTTTTTATGTTGACTTTAGACTCTGTGGCTTTATAAACCTTTAATATGCACAATTTAACCAATGGAAAGTGTGGAAAACGCATAAGATGACTTCTTTTAGTCTGGAGGAGCATGCACAGCATTCACATGTAGAGGGAGAGGAGAAATGTTCTGGTGAAGGAGAAATCTATTTAAATCATCATAAATCATTAATGGGACCAGTTTAGATGATTTTCATTATTTTTACTCCAACAGGTAATCCAGCAGCAAATCATTTAGCAAGAGCTTATAAATAAACATTTTATGAACCAGGTTTATTCTACTGAGTGAGGGAATAATGGCTTTTAAGTTAAAGCTTCAACAACACAACATCATATTAAAAAGCAGACCAAGACATGAAAATATCAGATTGATCATAGAAAACAGATAGATAGCATGAAGACTGAGGTGCTGTCAGCAACTATGAATTTTGGATCCTATCTTCACCTTTTGCAATAGTTAGTGAAAAACTTATTTAGTTTGAGAGACTCTTGACAAGCAGGGAACATTTTCTTGACAATGCCTTGATGTTGGACCACCAGGATGCTCTGCTGGCAGATGTTTGCAACATCAGGCAGCTTTCTCTGCATTTTTTTTTAAAGTAAAGAACGTTTTTTCTTTTATCAGCTGAATTCAACAAGCTTTCTGCCTCAAAGAGGTCATCAGTCAAGCTCTACAGTTTTATTTTATTTTTCTCTCCTGGAATTACTCAGTATAATCTTCTTATAAGCTGCAGAGTTTCTCTGATCTCCTACATCCAGAGGATGAATCTTCCCGACTGGTTTATGACCCGCAGCAGCCTGCAGGCCTTCCTCCAATCTGGTGCTGGTTTGGGATCTGTGGCAGAGCCGAGCTCCGGGACAGGATGTGGAGTCACTGCTGGATCGCACAGACACCCCCACCACATTATAAAAACATACAGACACACACACACACACACGCACCCACACACACACACACACACACACACACACACACACACACACACACACACACACACACACACACACACACACACACTGAGCATGCGCACAGTTGTACGAGAGTCCAAATCTGGAGAGGACGGCGAAAGTTTTGGCATCTGAAACACTTTCAGCGGATTAAAAAAACACATTTTCGCGCAAGTAAAGTCTATTCCGGGTAAGTCGGTGTCCAGCTTTGCACAGTTGAACGTTTTCCAAAACAAAGCAGTTTTACTTGTGCGTGCATAAACTTTTTAGGATGCCTTATCCAACATAAAACGCGTCAAATCTGCGTCCCAAATGTTCACTATTTAAATTACAGTCAGTTCATATAAACTGCAGTAGCTTCGGTTGCAGTGAGTTTCTTTTGTTTGTGCAGACAGCCAGAGGAGGAGTTGGTGTTAATGACGGGGTGTCCTTTTATTGCTTTGCCAGCTTAAACATGTTCTTTATTGGCTTTACGTCCTGTGAATGAAAACTCAAGCGCCCTGACACTGTCACGTGCTCTCAGTCACTTTGTGCATTATTAAATACTCTGATTTGCTCATGGCTGAGTGACCACGTGTCTTCCTTTCTCCTTTCCTTGCAGATTCAGGTGATGAATCACCTCTGGACCCTCACATCAGTCCTGCTATTAGTTTTGTTGGTGGATGAAGCTCTGAGCGGCCCTAAGGAAAATGAAAATGAAGTACTGAAACATGCAGAGACAGAGCTCACTAAGAGTCAGGTTAGTAGCTGAAGATAAGTTGCATATTTAAAAGAATAAATAAATAAACCTCATCTTGTTAATTTAATCTCCCGTGTTATTAAAATCAGGAAGTTGAGAATGCAATCAGAAATTTCAGCGAAGCAACACACAACCAGATACCTACCACATGTATGTTTTCACATTTTTTTATTGTTTTCATTTGAATTTGTCTTCAGCTGATCTGAGCCATGCTGTCTCTTTTTTCTTGTTTTTTTTTTTTATATTAGCAGCTCAGTTGACTTTCACAGTTCCAACAAGCTCCGCTGCTGCTTCTCCATGTCTAGGAAACCAGATGATGCAGAATAACAGCGCTGGCTGTGTCTGTCCACCTGGAACACTGAAGCATGGTGACAACTGTACCTGCCCAGTGGGGTTCACTCTGGAGGGAGCAGCTGGGTGTAAAGGTGAGAGATGGCAGCATTTAAAAGCACACTGCAAGGGGCAACAGAAATGTTTGTGGTGTTGGAACAAAAACGAAATCATTTTATGTTTAGTTTGAGGTATTTGTGAAGTACTTATTGACTAAAAATAACAGTGGTTATGCCATAGTGGCTACAATTTAGAATATTTAGACAAATTTACCAGAAATACAGTTTGTTACACATTATTTGTGATGCATGATTGTTAAAGTTAAAGTATTTTCAGTAGGGTTGTCTCAGAACTGAAGGAGTTAATCTGGAGAAGCAGCTGCACCACCCTCATGGAAAATGCTTCCAGATGACTTAACTGTGGTCTATAAAATAATGCTTAACAATTTAGCACTTTGCTATTTATCATTTTATAGCTTATTATATCTCTCCATTTGACAGATGTCGATGAGTGTGAAGGAGAGGGGCCAGGGCCATGTGGCCTCCATGAAAGCTGCACTAATACCCCTGGCTCCTACTCATGTGGCTGCCTCCGTGGTTACTTGATGGGCTCTGAAGGGTGCCAGGGTTTGTCAGCCCATATATATGTGTGCTTGTGTGAAAGAAGGAGTTTAAGAAATGTTTATGTAAAGCTTATGGTTATATGTTCCTTATGGGTTTTATAGATATAGATGAGTGTGCTCTGGCAGCGGTAACTGGTCTGCAGGCCTGTCAGGATGGGGATGAATGCAGGAACACCCCTGGCTCTTTCACATGCTTGTGCCCGATGGGATATGTAAGGGCTTTAAATGGACAAAGCTGTGTAGGTAAGACAGATGTTGACATCTGGCATGTAAGTGCGTGGGACTGAATGCAGGTTAGAGAAACATGAAAGCTTTTTATCTGAAGTGGAAATCCATATTGTTTTTCTACACTACCGTTAATAATTCAGCCATTAAAATGTGGATGGCCTCTATGCTGCCTGTTTACAGCTGTTAATTCCCATCTTGTGCAGATGTGGATGAGTGCAGCTTTGAGGAACAGTGTCGCCGTGAACTGGGAAATACATGCATGAACACTCCTGGAAGCTATCTTTGCCAGTGCCAGCCGGGCTTCAGAGCAGAGGCCCTGGCCTGTGTTGGTAAGTCCTTCATTAAGCACCAGCACATCCAGCATTTTTAGTTTTAGAGAATGCTTATCTATCCAGAAGTTTTTTTCAAATTGATTAATTTTTAATGCAAAAAAAAAAAAGTTTTAGACCCCCAAAAACTGAGATCCTGTGCAGCATTAAAGTAAAACCAAATGCATTTTTTGCAAATGTCATAAACTATCATGTTCATCCAGAGTATGTCAAATGTTTAACATTAAACATTTTTCTTTCTTATTAGCTTGTCTTTAATTTCTTAGAAGGAATGATACCTTTTCTCTGAACAAAATTAACTCACTCAAAGTGTTAAATTCTTCTGTGATCAGATGATCAAAAATATGGAATCCATGATGTCACCTCTAAAAAAGTAGGAGGTGAAACAGTTTTATACATTTCATTCTGTTTGAATTGACATTTCACCATGTTCAGACTATTTTTGAAAATATATCCTCAAATTTGAACCTTTTTGCATGTAATGAGAACCAAACTGTCTTAGTGAACTGAATGTGACTTTTTAACTCTTCCACCTGCATTCAGACTAGTTGAGCACTTTAGAGAAATTTCTTGCAACTGTACATTAAAATATTTGTTTACAAATGATGTCTGTTGTAAATTAAACACAAACTCATGTTGTGTCTCCTCTTTTGTGTCCCAGATATAAATGAATGTCTGGACAGTCCCGAGTTGTGTGATGGTCAGGGTGTGTGTGAGAACACGCTTGGGAGCTACAAGTGTGTTTGTAGGCTAGGTTACCGGGGAAACGGCACACACTGTGAAGGTAAGTAATTAGTGCTGACGTCTCTCCCTGGAAAACTCTGTTTCAACGGGGTCAGCTTCCTCGTGTGCGTATGTTTTAATAACTGCTGTTATGCCTCCCATTAAAACCAGAATGTTGACAGAATCGAAATGAAGCCAGTTTTAGATGCAGCTTTACAAAAAGCACCCTCTCTCTACAGATGAGAATGAGTGTGTGTCAGGTGTTCACAGGTGTGACACCAATGCGCGGTGTGGCAACATCATCGGCTCATATTTCTGCCAGTGTTACCAGGGCTTTAATGGAGACGGTCACTCTTGTTTTGGTGGGTAAGAGGTCTCATGTTTGTTTTCCTCCAGCAACATGTGTCATGCAAACATTACTCACCATTTGCCAGCTCTGTGTGATCGCATCCGTCCCTTCAAAGTTGTCCTTGTTTACAGACATTGATGAGTGCGTTGTGCTTAATGGCTACTGTGAACACAACTGCACAAATGAGCCTGGAGGGTACACCTGTCAGTGTGCTTCAGGTTACCAGCTGGACCAGGGTGGACACAACTGCACAGGTACAACTCAGGGCGAGAGAAGGGTGTTGCTGCATTTGTACCAATAGCAAAATATGATTTTTTTTTAATGATCGTTATTGATTTAAAGTTATATAAATGTAGGTAAAATAATGAATGTCTTTGTTTTATGTCATGAACAGTAAATCTAATGTTACTATAATGAATTTGTATTAAACATGACCAGAAAAGAAATCCCTATAAACCAAAAGCCCATGTAGACCAATATTTTATTTATTTGTATAGATGCAACTTCTCCACTATGCTTGTCCAAATTGCATTTTATAAATGTTTACACATTCTTCCCAGTGTGTTAAAAATAGCAAATGGTACCAGTAAATACTAAACAATTAATTTGTGTGCTACTGTTCTATTAAAAGTGACTTCACTATCCATTTAAACACATTCATATATAAAGCTTGTGCTTTATTCACTGTGAGTTCACACAGTAAGTAGGTAATAACCAAACACGGATCTTACTGTAATTGTTAGTGCTGCTGGACGTTCAGCTGTCATCTCTCATCTTTTGCATCAAAGCCAGACTATCCCTTTCAGGCATCTTTCATGACGTTATGCTAGTCGCATAAGCTTTTGCTTTTGAAAAAAAGGGCAATTATCATGCATTGACATGTTCCACTGTGACACCTGCAAGCCCAGCCACTTTCTAAATTCCACATGTTGGCTTCATTCCTCTATGCAAATTAAAAGCTAGTGAAAATGTTTAGTAGAAGGTTATTGTTCAGCTTTCTGTTGTCTCAGCATTGAGGAAAAGCTCCGTATGCTTAGTTAAAAATCTCTGAACATATCTCTGGAGTCTATAATGTGTTGCTTAAAAGGCAAATGATACGCTGCAGTAGTTTAATGTTTTGCTGTGCAGTATGTGATCTACTAAAATGCAACATGAGAAAGATTCCTACAAAAGAAACTGTTGTTCCAAACGTATGGCGCATCAAGAGAAGGCGGCAAAGATAGAAACCTTATCTTGGACATGTGCACAATTTTTATTCAAACAAGTTACACTCAGCTTGCCGAAGTTTTGTTTAAATTTATGACAGATTGAATTGCAAATAGCGATTAACTAGAATCTAAATGAGCTCTTACAAAGCTGTGTTGTGGTGAGCGAGTTATCTAAATGTCTCTGATCTCACAGATGTGAATGAGTGTTTGGCTTTAAATGGGACCTGTGAGCACATTTGCGTCAACACTCTGGGCTCTTTCCAGTGCTCCTGCAGACCAGGCTTCCAGCTGCACATTGATGGCCACACCTGCGTGGGTCAGTCACTCACAGAGACTCATTCTCCTATTACTGTGGTTTGCACACTCATTTTCAGTCATTTAAACTAGCTAAGTGTCAGCAATTTACCAGCATGCATCAGAGGCAAAACTAGCCATGAATATATTATCTTCCAGTGTTTTTATTTATTGTAGCTTGTGTATGTCTTTTTTTTATTTGTGTGTGAGAATGTTTTTCTGTCTGGGTATACATGGGGTCCTAGGGGGACATATTTAAGTGTGTGTGGTTCAAAAGAGATACAAGAGTCTGAAAAGGAAGCTGACAATGTTCTTTTGTCTTTGTCTATGTGCGCGGATGCACATAGACGTTGATGAATGCAAACTCCAGCGTGGCGGCTGCTCTCACACCTGCACCAACTCTCCAGGAGGATACACTTGTCACTGCCCATCTCCCCTGTTGTTAGACACAGATGACCTCACCTGCAGCAGTGCGTAACTAAACACAGCACAGACATACATCGTTGTACTTTTTTCTTTATGAAAAATTTATCGTCTTACCATATTCTCATGAAAAACATCATGCAAGATGCTTCTACAGTGTCACTTATCACATCTTAAGCCTCTTTACCATTAAATTCCACAGAGTTGTGTTGTCTTTCCCACTTTTAATTTTCTGTTTTACACTGACTATTTTCTAGGACTTATTTTATATTGTGGAGTTTTTCTGATTGCGTATTTGTTTTTTATTTATATGATCTGTTTCCCGTGAGACACATAGAATACCTGTCTGTCGTCATCTGTAAACATTTAGTAACAAAATATATTTTTCTTCTTCTTGATCAGATGTTACATCTTGTAAATGGAGAAACGGTGGTTGTGACCATGTATGTAGCGTGAGGGCTGAAGGCCAAGTCCAGTGCAACTGTCGAGCAGGTTGGATGCTGGGAGAAGACATGAGAAGCTGCGTTGGTGAGATTTCACTGCCACTCCTAACACTGGCATTACACATCATGGTTGATGAGTTTTTGTTTATTTTTATATTACTGTGTGTCCTCATCTTTGTTTCTGTAACAGGACACCAAATGATATTCTATTTGGTCACTTTACAGATAAAAAGTCTGTTGGATCATTTAAATCTAGATTATATACAAGTCAGAATAGTTATTCATTCCTCTGAAATATCACCATCTGTTCAAATTACTATCCAAATACTATTTTTTAAATGCTTATTGCTTTGGCTTTGAGATAAAAAAAACAGGTTTTTATAGATATATAGTAGCTTATCCTCTGTTTTGTCATTGCTTGTTTTAAAGTGCTCATACAAGAAATGACATTAGCTGGGAAAGTGGGAAGTGCAGAAAAAATATGCTTATTATTTACTCTGATTCAGTTGTGGTAAAACTTTCTGCTATTAAACACAAGTTAATTTCAAAGACCCAACAAAATACCTCTCATACATTTTTTTTTAAAAAAAAAAAACATCTGTCTACTCAATATTTTTTGTCATGAGATGTGAACGAGTGCGGAGACTTTACGAATGGAGGCTGTGAGCAGCTTTGCGTGAACTATCCTGGTGGGTTTAACTGCACCTGCAGGGATGGGTATGAACTGCGAACAGATGACCCCACCAAGTGCTGGCGTGAGTTAGACATTTTACACAGTACTCAAGATTCATTTAATTATTTTTTTAGTAAAAGTACCTTTCGAAAACACAGAAACTGCTGTTTTCTCTTCCCTCAGCTATGTGTGATCCGCCATGTCAGAATTATGGAGTGTGTGTAGCACCAAACAGCTGTGACTGTCCTCCAGGATATCCTGGAGTGGGCTGCTCAGGTACACAATACAACTTTTTAATGGTTTGGTCTTTAGATATACGGAGAATGGTTGATTTAGTTGTGTTTCCTGCTGAGGATATATTCAAGTTAAAACAAATGTGGTGGTGGAAAGTATTCTTTCTCACCCCTGTTGTTTGATGCAGGGAAATCTGTGAAATTTTTCTTATTTTTATCTTTCTTTCTTTTTGCTTAATGTGGACCAACAATTTGACCTTTTAATTTGACATTCCTTTCAATGATCAAGTGATGTCTCTTTAATAGAAGAGTTTTTCTACAATAAGATTTAAACTTTGACCTACTGTACTTGTTACTCCCTCTTCTCGCTGTTTGCTAAACCTTAGCGTTAGCATTGAAAAAATTGACAGTTAGCAAGACAATGCTGTTTCCGCTAGCATAGAAAAGCTAACAATTTGTAAAGAGACATTTGGGTTGGTACTGGAATGGCTAACAATTAACATGTTTTAGTTGTACAACATAGTTCAACATATATGTAGCCAATACTGGGAGCTTAATATTCTTATGTTTTACCCAGCAAACATAAAATTGTTCTACATTTTTGCATATGTTTTGAATCTGCCGATTCTTTCATTTGAATGTACGAATAGATATATAAACTGCGTGTCATGTTTCAGCTATGTGCTCTCCACCTTGTGCTCATGGAGGTACCTGTATGCGTTGGAACCAGTGTTTATGTCCTACTGGCTGGATGGGAGAAGGTTGTCACACAGGTATATGCCTCTAAAGATTAATGTTGCGTTTGCTCCAAATTTTGCCAAATATGTCTAAAACCACCTCTTCTCCATGAGGTCAGGAGCCTTCTTTATTTATTTACTTACCAGTGAAGCACTTTGGTTACCTCTTGTGTTGTGAAAGTGCTCTATAGTGTTAATTGATTTACAATGCTTTTAAGCTTAAATAATTAAAATTTGTATTTTAAATAGGTACTGATGTGCATATAATTTTGACTTTTCTTCATGTTTCTGTCCTTTTCTCTATTTGAGCTATGTGTGAGTTGCCTTGTGCTAATGGTGGCCGTTGCGTGGGCCCTGACACCTGCCAGTGTCCATCTGATTACACTGGCCCTCAGTGTCTTCAGCGTGAGTAGCAGAATCCCAAAACATTTGGCGATTTTCACCCCAGCCATGCACTTACTAGCCCTGGCTGGTAAAATATTACGTAGCTTAATTATGAGGGAAAAACAATACAGCATCAAGGTGCTTTGAGGAGTAGATGCAATCATTTTACACCAGACTTTATTTTGATTTGATGTGGTTTTGGGTATTTTGTAGCCCTCTGCACTCCGTCCTGTCAGAATGGGGGAAGATGTGTGGATGTCAATAAATGCATATGTGTCGGAGAATGGCAAGGCCCTCGATGCCAAATAGGTGAGACAACACTTCAAAGTTAAATTTGTATCCATTTATTGTTATATAACAGAAAACTGGTGTATGCTCTACAATTTTCTTGAGAGAAATAGTTACAAAAAATTCATAGAGGAAGTAAATGCTCCTTTTATATGCTAATATATGGAAAAAAAGATGGATATACAGCCTGTACTTTAAATGTGTAGCACCCATGCTTATAGGTTGATGAACACTTTAATAAAAGTGCATCAAGTGCATATAAAGCAGTAGTGAAAATCTGAAGTATCGATCTTCCTGCCTCAGGGCCTGTTACCCATAAAGCAAACACAATCTAGTGTACAGGTCACTTGTTGCCCTGCTAGTTGTTGAATCTTTTTTTTCTGGTCACAGATTCTCAATGATTGGTTTGTTGAATGACTTAACCTTCCTCTTTACTGCTCTCTCTCCATCAGAGCCTGTCAAGTGCCACAAGCCGTGCAATAACGGGGGGGTCTGTGTAGGGCTGAATAGGTGTCGCTGCACAAAAGGATTTACTGGCAGTCTCTGTGAGAAAGGTTGGCACTTGAGTCTCAAGTACTAAGTGCATTAAAAGATTTTTTCCCTTCACATTGCATTGACTGACTTCCTCTTTCTGTAGCGGTGACCACACCCTGTATCCCACCCTGCCAACACGGAGCCACATGCAGCCCTCACAACACATGTACCTGTCCAGAGGGCACTGCAGGTCTGCGCTGTGAGAGACTGTAAGTCCATGATACACATATGGTAGAATCAGAGATGATTAAATCTTCTCTGTTAAGTGCTGTCAGTATTCTCTTAATGGTATTAAATGGATGCACCTCCCTGTGTTTTTTGTGTCTTAGAACTTGTCCTGTTGTCACCACTGTGGTCAGTATGGCTCGAGCAGTAAGGAAGGCATTCAGAGAGAGTTATGTGGATCGCTGTGGACCCTTAGGCATTCAGCTTTGCAATAAATACAGGTTATTTGTTTTCCTGTTGCATTGTTTAATAGCAAATAGATTATAAAGTTATACAGCTGCTAAGGGACCAGGGGTCGTATTCATCAAACTGCTTAGAATTATTATTAAAAACACTTCATAGTTTACTCACTCACACTTAGGGCTGCACTATATAGTTCCCTCGATTTCATTGTGATTCGGACACAAGGCTCACTACTTTTTCTCTGTCGTGCATCACGTGACTACCAGCTATAACTACGGCAACCAAAACGGACTTGCAGACTACGTTTCAAATCCGATCTAATTTGGAGTGAACACGTCTTATTTACTTATATTGCAATTTATTCATGCTTTGTATAATATTTATTCAGTAAATAATTGATCAAAATTATGCTTTATAGTTTTTTTGTTAATTTTTTTTTATGTTTGTGTCATTTCCGCCATTGTAAGCACCGGCTCTAATGCATTGTGGTCTACGTTGACCCGTCTACTGACCATCAATGCTCACTTCTTTTCAAGATGCATTTTAGGTAATTTTGAGTGCCCTACTTTTTTCCCAAAGTACATTCGGACAGTCCCAAAAAATGGCATGAGCACAATATAGGGCACCTTGTAGGGCATAGGTACATTCGGACACAGCCTCAGTGTCAGTCTCAGAGATAAGTTACCACAGTAACTGCTGCCATAAACAGAATTTTAGATGATGTCACTTCCAAGTCCGTTGAAATGACCAATGGTTGAATGGAAACTTTCTAATATCATAGAGAAATGTTTCAGTGCATATAATCAATAATATCATACAATATTCTACATACAACATGTAATATATACAGGCAATAAATTCTAAATGAAATGTTTTTTAGTTTAACTTCTTAAGAAAATGAATTGTACAGTTTTACTTGCTGTATAGAGCTGTCACCCTAATAAAATAATTGGGACTTTATCATGTTAATGGTAAAAAATTACTTGTTGCATTATAACATGATACGTTTTGCAACGTGAAAAATATGTGAAATATAAACCATATCAGTCTTGGAATAAGGAAACTTCACCCGCAGTAGATTGAAGAAATGTTTAATTTACCAAAAGGGATTAATGTTGTTCTTTATGGGACAAGTTGATGCAACAGGACACTGTCTTAAACCAAACAGGGCTGTGTCTTCCTGTTCCACGTACAGCATTTCAACCTTTATAATTTTAATTTTCAGTAGACAGGAAGTCCATAAGCGTAATCATTTGTAAATGTTAACCAAAAGCTTAACACACACACACCATCTAACCTTATTTATGATGTTCTTATATTAAAATGAAGCACATTAATAATGTTTCATATTTTTACAGTAAACTACTACATTATAGAGTGATATAGTGCTTTATTTTTGTTTGTGTGACTGCTTTACTCTGAGATTACATTCCATATTAAATCCGTAACACATATTACACCCGCTTGTCCAAACAATCTGTTGTTCGTTGTCAAAACGTCTCCCTAGGATATCTCTCTGGCCTTAGTCCCGTCCTCAACAGGTAATCACTAACCACTGGGGACACCTCTGGAGGTATCTTTAATATCTGGAGGAGTAGAAGTGATTCTACAGTTGGTAAATAGCTTTTATTCATTATTTTGAGAGTTGGACTAAATTCAACACATATTCTAAGATGCTTGATGAGTAAGGCTCCTGATTTCTAAAACTTGTGGTTGGATCTTTACTTATCTTGCACAAAATTAGACAAATTATTCATAAAAGCTTTTTAAAAGCAAGAATTGTAGCATGAGTTAGTATCAAAATTTATATGACAGTACAAGCGGGAAACAGCTGCTTTTTGGTTCTGTTTCCAGGATAAATCAGGCACGAGTGTACCTGCAAGCCTACAGGGTTGGCTACAAAATCCAATGTCCCGAGAGGAAGAGCAGCTAAGCAGCGCCAGATGCTGGAAAAATTGTGTTTCACCTGCACCAGACAGCATTTTTGGACAGCATCTGAAGACAAAAACAGAAGGGCTGGATTGAGTCCGTATGTAAACTGTGGGATGAAAATATGACAGCCTTCGAGTGTAGTTTCACCTGAATTCTGGCTGCTGTGCTGAAAAAACCCCCAGCTGTTGAATAAACACAGTTTACCTGCACTATAAGTTTTTTAAACATATCTTAACATAATTTTAAAATACAATAACATTTCATGTAAAGTATTCATTTACTTTTAAAAATCAGCAGTGGATTTGTTATTTCTCCTTTTCTAATGGCAGCTGAAGGTAATAAAATGTTTCAGTCTTTTTTGTGAATTCTTCTTTTACAATTCCGTTTCTCAAGATGATTTTCAAATACTGTCTGTGTCCTCAAAAAAGTCCTTCAAAATCACCAGCAGGAACATACAATCTCTTTCATTACTTCTTGCATCGACCACTTTCTAAATAAGTGTGGATTGGATTTCTAAATTGAATTTTAACTTTTAACTTTAGTTAGATGGTTTCCAAATGGTTTCTAAAAATGTGTGTATTTATTACAAATAATCACAATATGGATGAGGCTAAGACTGTGTGGTCAGAAGTTATATGACAATGAAACTGTTTTTGTGCCTCTTGCAGGTTCTTGTGCTCAACAAGATCTACAAACCCTTAGAAAGGAAATGTTTATAAGAAATTATGTTTTCTTTGCTGTTCTTCAGTTAGCAAAGCAGAAAACAGTTTCAATTCAAGTAAATAGTTTGTTTATGGAAACAGGCACCAAAAATTTGGCTCTTGCTCCTTGGGAATTGTTTTTTTTATATAAATCTGCTTGCTACCTGCAATTCAAGATGATGGACAATTTTCAAGAGGTATTACATATACAGGAATATTTGCAATAATATCACAAAGAGAACAGTAGTTCAACAGAATTGATGCACAAAAAGGGCACAATGGTGGCACCGCTGCTGTGTTAGTATCAGCTGACTAAGTTTAGTACAGTATAGCTAAAGTAATTAGCATAGCTAGCTAGTGGAGACTTTGATTTACCATTGATGTTTAATTAGATGGTGGCAGGTGAATTAACAGGGCGTGCCAGTGTGAATAAATGTGTTTACTCATTTCAAAATATTATATTTTCTAATGCCAAATTTCTTTCTTTGTGCCTCCTTCCTTTTTTCTAAAAGGGAGCATACATGTAAAAACACACCCATTTGCCTCATTTGAGAAGGAAAGCTGAAAAAATTTATTCAAATAATTTATTGTCAACTGTACAGTGCAAGCCACTAAAGTGATGGAGTCTGCACCTCTGAGACAGAACAATCCTTTCACACGAGGTGACAAGGTGTTTTTTATTTGAATCTAGTTTCTCAATCAGAGCATGGAACGTTACATCACTGATTACTGTAAATCATTTCCTGTTGGCAGTGTCTGTTTCCATAAAGTTTTGAGCTAAAAGTACATACATACATCAAAAACTTTTGCAATGAGATATTTATCAGAAAGCCTTTTTAGGTAAAGTACCATGCTTGCTTTCAATACTCTGCACGGTCAGCCCAGTAATTTCTCATAAGCCAGGATGCCATGATGCACTCTAATGAGTGCATTAGAGAGGCAGCAGCCGTGATGACAGAACCCAACTGCTAACTAATGTTTTCATACACATTGTCTCTTTTTATTTGTGGTTTTTCTTTCACCCAAGCAGTTTACAGTCATGCTGCCACAAAGAAAAACCAAACTTTTCAATCTTAATTTTCTTTTTAGCTTTTATAACCTTTGCTTTACTAGGCAGATGATTGAAATCAAATTATTTCTTCCATGAGCAGAGATAAATTTGACAGCAATGAGATGAACGTTACACATGACAAAATATTATACAAACTATATTAAAACATGCATTAAGACTTTACAATAATATTGAAATAAAGCCATTCACCAGATCACAGCATATCAGACAGACAAGCATAAAATACACACTGCCCCCTTCTGAACTAGTGAATTATATCTTCTTGAGACAGACTATGTATCTGATTTGGCCAACTGCTGCAAGGAATTTGTGCAGTGTGTTCAAAAGCCTTATGTGTTTGCTCTTAACGTGAAGTTGCACAAATTTTATATTCCTTTGGAGCCAGAGTGAGTCCATAGCAGTAGTCCAGCACAGGATCCACCCCATCAGGCATGGAGAAGGTAAAGTGTTGCATGAAAGAGGTAAAGAAGAGGAAAAGCTCCATTCTGGCCAGGTTCTCTCCCAGACACAACCTCTTACCTGGAACACATAACAAAAAAATCTTTCACATTTCTGTTTGTTTTTTTTTTTTTTCTTTATATTTTTTCTTTATTAATTAGTGTCTAGAATGACTCTGCAGTGATGTGCAATTACTCAGATGACAATAAAAATGCCAATTTATAGTAAAATTACCATCTACCTTTAGTTCTGAGCTATATGTCAATGCTTGTGCAACATCTTTCCAAAATACACGAATACACTTCAAGTCAAATTTCTGTGATGTTGCTTCTCACCAGCAGAGAAAGGGATGAAAGCTGCTCGTTTTACAAACTTGCCCTCCTCATTCAGGAAGTGTCCTGGATTGAAGGTTAAAGGTGTTTCCCATTCATTCTGATCAAACAGCACTGAACTTAAGTTGGGAATTATCATCACACCCTGGTGAAAACAATGATTTATTTTTAAGTAAAATGTAAAATTATGTTTATTTTGCAGTAAAATATTTTGAAAAATGACCTTTGGGATTGTGTAGCCTCCCAGCTCCACTTCTCTGTTGGTGGCATGAGGCAAACTGAGCGGAACTATGTTGCCCATCCTCTGGATCTCATGGATAACAGCATCTGTGTAGGGTAGTTTTGCACGATCCTCCATGGACGGCTGTCTAGACTGTCCAATCACTCCATCTATCTCAGCCTGGACCTTCTCTATTGAAAACATGATATATAAAAAAGAAATATTTTAATTGATTTGACAAAGAAACAGAAATTCGTGTAATTTATTTCTCGAAAATGAACCCTTGAGCAGTTATTAGTCTTTTGAGCATTTAGCACAGAAACAACACTTCACTAACTCTGTTATTCCACTCACTTTGGATTTCAGGATATGTTGCCATGTAGAGGAAAGCCCAGCGCAGGGTGGTGGATGTGGTCTCTGAGCCAGCCACAAATAGATCCAAAACACATATAATCAGGTTTTCATCATCAAAAGTGTTGCCATCCTGCCCCTTGTTCTGAAAATAAAACAAATATAGATGTTTAGTTGCTACTTAAGATGATGCTCTCTTTTTACCATTTTACCAGCTAATAAAATATTATTTATTCATACGACTACCTTACAGCAAAAAACAAAGTCTCAAAGTCCAACAGATAGTAACAAATATGATCAGGTTTTCATCATCAGAAGTGTCGTTGTGCTGCTCTTTGTTATGTAAATACATACAGGCAGCAAAGCAGTTATAAAGAATTCAGTATCTGCAATTGTACTCAAAGGCTCTAATGGCTTGTGTACTTCTGCATTTTTACCATTCACCAGCCAGGAGTATTGCCACAATAACACATCAAGTCAGCAACACTGCCTAGCTAAGATATGAGCACTCTCTTTGTAAAAGTTGTTTTTTTCCCAGTCACAGATGAAACATGAAAATCCATCAATAACTAGAAAAGCACTCAGAGTGCAGACCTCTGCAAGCAACATAATCCAGATGGTAAAGAATCCTTTTAAAGATTCCTGTGTCCACAATTTCTTCCAGATCACTCCCAAAATGTAATGGATTCTAAGTTTGTCTGAGACCCCTTCTCAGAAAAAAAGAAACCTCACAAAAATGCACTTAGTAGTTTTTGCTTACAAACAGGAAAACAGATAAAAGCAGGGAAAACACAACCTCCCAGTGGAGGTAATTATTAATCACAGTCTTATGTAAAATCTATGGATATAACAACACAGCTGTTAATAAACGGGAGAATTTATTAGATGTCACAAAGTCACAAATACTTTTCTGCATTAATATTTTTAGGAGGGTTTTTTAAGGTCCAATATGCGGCATGTGGTGACATCTTGTGGTGCAACATAAATACAACAGCATGAATAAAAATCATATCGTGTCCACTCCACACGAGTTACCATCTGGATCTCATTCAGGTAGCAGTCAATGTAGTCTCTTGGCTCAGAGGAATCCCAGTTCTTCTTGTGTTCATTTAGCTCCACTCGTACGAAGTCTTTCACATCACTCCAGATCTGTTTGACTGTCTGATGTGGACCGGGCAAACATCTCATCAGCCAAGGCATTAAGTTGTAAATCTGCACAGGGAAACAGATTGGAGCAGTGCTTAAGCCATTTTTAGGAAGTCAAAGATCACATTTTCTACAAATCAAATGCTTGCAGTTTTTGCTCAAACGTTTGTCTCAAACATGACACATTTCCATGTCATGTTTTTAAATAAGTGAATTTACATTCACTTATTTATTTAAACTTTATTTCACCACTTGGTCCCATTGTGATGGCATTATCTTCTTTTCAATCCCTGACAAAGACATCAGAAATCCAAATTTCACTACAAACATTAATTATTAAAACAAGTATTAAAAAACTTGGAACTGAGATGTGTATTAGGTCAGTCTGTTAGCTGTTTCAGGAAGCAGGAGGCAGAGAATTTCAAATGCTTTTGGTCAAGTTCAGTGCAAGCTTTGTAGACTACCATCAAATAAAAATCATTGGAACAAAGACAATAATTACTTGACTAATTAAACATAATCACAAAGGTAAGACAGAAGCAGGCCAAGAATGGATTTATAAACTAAAAAAGCAACCGCCAAGCTCACAGTTTCCCCTCATATTGTGACTCGCATCCCAAAATATTACTCCTGTATTTATTTTATCCAATCCTTCGGATTCTCTGACCATGGAGGGGGGCTGGTGCCAATCCCTGCAGACAATGGGCGAGAGGTGGGGTACACCCTGGACTGGTCGCCAGCCCATCACAGTTCAAGCCGTTTCATTTTAAAGAAATTCTTTTGACCATACGCTGTAACTTTTTGGCAAACAATATGGGCAGTTGTGACGGAGTTATATAGACACATGTTAAATATGTCCCTTTCTTGTAATGTTAAAGAATCCTTCATTCATGCATCCAATTCACCTTTAAAATGTAATACTTTGATTCTTGTCCCATTTTTAGTTTCCTGAAAATTGAATGAAAATCAGTCCATAACTTTTTGAGTTATTTTGTTAACAGACAGACAGACAAACTCTCCCAAAAACATAAGCTCCTTGGCGGAGATGAATATACCATTGTGAAAGGATAGGGAAGGGGGCTGCACTCTGGCATACAGGAAGCCACTGTTTTACAGTGTATTTTGCTAACAAGGGAAACAGCATGAGTAGCTTTAAATTTTAATACCTGTGGCCAAACGGAGCCTTCAATCTGGAGTGCTTTGCCAAAAAGCAGCATCAGTCGTTTGAATTTCTCATCGGTGTACTCAAAGCGATGACCAAAAACCAGGTGGCAGATGATGTTGGAAATGGTGTTGTTGATGATAAGATGTGGACTGAATGCTTTCCCTCCAGAATTGAACAAAAAAGGTTAGATTGTGTATGTTTTATTGTACATGTTTATCAAATACATACCTTTATATCCTCTGAACTCCTTTGCACAGTGTGCAAATTCATCCAAGATGACGGGTTCAAGAGATTTCTTTCCAAATCCGAAATATCTGAGGGTTGAAATTGCAAATCGTCTCTGCTGCTTCCAGATGTTTCCATTACTAAAAATTACACCTTACCAAGAAAAAACAGGATGGAATAAAGTAGTCACATATCCAGTTATTTATATTATTTTTCTCCTTTATTTTAAAATGGAGAATATACTAGTGTGTGCGTGTGCTTTTTCCTCTTACCTAGTCCACCCACTATATCATCCTGTATAGGGAAATCTGGGCGGTCCAGCACACTGTCCCCCTGATTCACTAGTATTTCTTTCAGAGCCTCCAACCCATTTAACACCACTGTCCATTGATAACCGAGTCGTAGGCTGAACACATTTCCATATGTCTTTGACAACTGAGAATAATTATCAAAAGAAGAGAGCACAATTCATAAATACTGATATCAGTCAGATGAGCCTTTTCAAGTGAAATATCACCTTTTAATATGTCCTGATACCTCTATTAGGCTTTCATGGGCCCTGTTTTGGTCCACAGTGAATATGTTGCCCACAATTGGAAGAGCTCGAGGTCCTGGAGGGAATCCAATCGGTCGCCGATTTTTTAAATAATCCGCAGTGAAGATGAAAACCACTGCAAAGATTAGAAGACTCCTTAAATCAAATGAAATATAAGATTCAATCACAGACAAAAATGAATCCATAATGGTGGAAGACTGGAAGATTGTCTTTCCTTCTTTCTCATATGCAATGAAGAGCTAAATGCTGTACTCAAGTGAAAAAGGCAAAACAATGTCAGCACTGTTTTTAAGGGAGCAAAGCTCAATATTGTTATCTCATTTCTTTTGAATTCTTATTTAAATATTGAGGCACCGAACTTTGTCCACTATAAACACAGAAAATGATTATGTAATATTGTTAATCAGTAGCCCTATAATTATTCTGTATTCTGACACAAAAACTCCTAAGTACTTTAAGACACAATTATTTGAACAGAACTGATTGAAATAATTTATGGGTATCTGTGTGCTTGGTAATAGAAGCATCCATTTATTGATAACCAGTTGGCTATTAGATTGAATCCTCTTTGCATACATTAAAATGTCCAAAAGAAATTCTCAAAAAACAAACTTTATTCCTCCTTGTCCATATCTGTATATATGTGTGTATATATACACACACACACATACAGTCGCGGACAAAATTGTTGGTACCCCTCAGTTAAAGAAGGAAAAACCCACAATTCTTACTGAAATTTTCACTTGAAACTTACAAAAGTAATAAAAATAAAAATTTATTGAAAATTAAATAATCAAAATCACTTTTGAATTACTGATTAACATAATCATTTAAAAAACAAACTAATGACAGGCCTGGACAAAATGATGGTACCCATAACTTAATATTTTGTTGTACAACGTTTTGAGGCAATCACTGCAATTAGGCGATTTCTGTATTTGTCAATGAGCGTTCTGCAGCTGTCAACAGGTATTTTGGCCTACTCCTCATGAGCAAACTGCTCCAGTTGTCTCAGGTTTGATGTGTGTCTTCTCCAAATGGCATGTTTCAGCTCCTTCCACAGATGTTCAATGGGATTCAGATCTGGGCTCATGGAAGGCCACTTTAGAATAGTCCAACGCTTTTCCCTCTGCTATTCTTGGGTGTTTTTGGCTGTGTGTTTTGGATCGTTGTTCTGTTGGAAGAGCCATGACCTGCGACTTAAACCAAGCTTTCTGACACCAGGCAGCACATTTCTCTCCAGAATTCCTTTAGGGTCTACAGATTTCATTTTACCTTGCACACATTCAAGACACCCTGTGCCAGATGCAGCAAAGCAGCCCCAAAACATAACTGAGCCTCCTCCATGTTTCACCGTAGGGACAGTGTTCTTTTCTTCGTATGCTTGGTTTTTGTGTCTATGAAAATAGAGTTGATGTGCCTTATCAAAAAGCTCCAGTTTGGTCTCATCTGTCCAAAGGACATTCTCCCAGAAGCTTTGTGGCTTGTCAATATGCATTTTTACAAATTCCAGTCTCGCTTTTTTATGATTTTTCTTCAGCAGTGGTGTCCTCCTTGGTCGTCTCCCATGAAGTCCACTT
>JBAMHX010000016.1:18233944-18254555 GCA_037177515.1 Pseudomugil tenellus
TGAATGAATGAATGAATGAATGAATGAATGAATGAATGAATGAATGAATGAATGAATGAATGAATGAATGAATGAAACTTGAATGAATAATTTTAAAGAACAGTTGTCCAATACAGTGAACAAGTAAAAAACTCTAAATAACTCATTTGAGGCATAAATATATAGACACTACCCTCACCTCACCCTAATACAGACCATTTTTCTCATGAAGTATTAAATAACCATTCCAGGACAAATTTTGTCACAATGAGAAAATGAACAAATGTTTGTGTTCTTATGTAATATGTAAAGGGTCTTTATCCTATTTGAAAAGCAGAGGGGCTGGAGGGTAAGGATAAGTACACTATATTGCCAAAAGTATTCACTCATCCATCTACATAGAATTTGGCTGTTTTGTTCACTTCCAAAGAAAGTGGTGGATAAAATAAATCACCTAGGCATGCGGACTGTATCTATAACATCAGTGAAAGAATGGGTCACACATCACCGAGAGCAATGCAAAGCGTCAGATGCAGTGGTGTAAAACCCACCACCGCTGGAGCAGTCTTTTCTGGTGGGACAGCCATGCTTCTCCAACTGGAAATCTGTCGGACAAGTCTGGGCCTGCTGGTTGCCAGCACAACAGTAGCTGTTTCACTGCATTGCGCCAAGCACAAAGTTTTATGTAGGAAGATTTTGGACAATTCTGTGTTCCTGAATTTACTTGTCCACATAGTCATGGACAAGTAAGTTTGGTGTGAAAGAACTTGTCTGTCCTGCACTTGGTTTCGACCTCGACAGGATGGGAGACTTTTCAGGTGAATTAGAGTAGAGGCTGATAGCCAGGTATTCTCATTCAACATAAGCGTCCAACCTCACAAACGTGCTTCTGCAAGAACGGTCCTTGTGGAAAGCCTTCCGAGAAAACTTGAAGCTGTTATAACTTCAAGGCGTGATACGACCTAGCTTGCTAGGGGTATGGAAAAAATAAAATATGCCAGATGAGACGTTTAAGGAAATTTATTGTCCCACACGTCAAATGAATGAACAAACGGGAGGGAAGGGCAGGTTGTGCAACTCAAATCAAAGAAATGAAAAAAAACATTACAGAATACAACGAAACAAGTAAATTATCTAAGAGATTGAAATCGGAGGAACGACTACTGATAACAGAAAAATAAAATTCGCAATGCAACAATCCCATAAACAAAACCATAAAATGCTGCACCCAAAGCTGTCTCTAAAGTTCAAAGTGGGCAAACTGTCTTTAGAAGGCAGCTGCCACTGATTAAGAGGTCCAGAGGGCAGCAAATCAGAGGAGCAGGTGAACTAGGTGCGGTGAGGTGGAGGCACAGTCTTTACCAGCGGTAGGCAAGTCCAATCCTAGAGAGCCACACTCCTGCCAGTGTTGGGAGTTTCCCTGCAGCATCACGCCTGACTCAAATCAACAGGTAATTTGACATCAAACTCTGCACAAGTCTGCTACTTAAGTATTATGTGTGTCAGGCGTGTTGCAGCAGGGAAATTCCTAACACTTGCAGGAATGCGGCTCTCTAGGACTGGAGTTTCCTACCGCTGGTCTATGTAAACAAGCCTGTTAGTGAAAACACCTGTTCTAAATGTACAAGTAGATCCAAACACATGGCAAGACATTTACTTTCTGGACCAAGAATTGCCACATTTACCTGCAACCCATCACTGAAATAAGCAGTGCAGATAATGAACAGCGTTTTTTGCAAGCGTATCATTTATTTCATGCCTTAAATTGGGTTATCTAGAAAACATGCAGGGCATTGGTACCCGAGGACCAGGATTTGGAAACATTGGTCTGAACTAAAGTCTGTAAGGATTCAAAGAACTTTGTAAAGAAATATTGAGCTTTTTTTAAAAAGTGGTCTGATCATAGCAGCTTGGTCATCCTAGAGCAGCGTTTTTCAACCCTGGTCCTCAGGGAACACTGACCCACTGACATGTTTTGGTTCCTTCCAACTACAGCACACCTGATTCAGGTTCAGTAAGTTCTCTGCAACTCTACTAATAGGCCTTTCATTTGAGTCAGGTGTCTTAAATCAGGGGTTATCTCCAAATCACCCAGGGCAGTGTTCCCAGAGGACCAGGGTTGATAAACACTGGCCTAGAGTCATTTGTCTGTTTCTATAGGGATCAGGGGGCTGATGGCGAGGGTATGCTCTGTCATCAGAGTTGTAGGACAAGGGATGAGGACGCAGGCACTCAAGACCACAAGCTTACAACAACGGTAAACTTGTGATCCTCATAAGTATGGAGTCATAGTTACCATCTGGATCTCATTTAGGTAGCAGTCGATGTAGTCTCTTGGCTCAGAGGAATCCCAGTTCTTCTTGTGTTCATTAAGCTCTACTCGAATAAAATTTTTCACATCACTCCAGATCTGTTTGATTGTCTGATGTGGACCGGGCAAACATCTCATCAGCCAAGGGAATGAGTTGTAAAGCTGCACAGGGAAACAGATTAAAACTGTGTTCAGGCAATATTTAGGAAGGACAAAGACCATGTCTCTTCAGGAAAAATGCTTTCACCCACAATATATGTCAAATATACCTAAAAACAATCTCATCAATAATTTTACTTCTTACTGTTAAATTATTATAAATAGATCCAGTTAAATTCAGATCCAAGAATAATGTAATTAGTTTATCCAAATTATAATTCACCTGACATGGTTGAATCTTGCCTCTGTAAACATCTCTACTTCACCACCTTTATGCCATGTTTCTAACTCACTAACATATTTAGGTAGAGCTTATAACTTTAGCAACCCTGGGTGCGTCTGAGCCAGCCCCGCATCCACTCAGGGACCAGCAAGGGGAGATCAGGGTTCAAGCTTCCTTCAACTTATTTTTATAGATCCTAACCAGCTGAAATAACCTATTATATTAGCACTAATCACTTACTTTTAAACTCACCTTTATCATAATCTTAAGGAACCAAAATGTGACTAATCATAGTACGATATTTAATCTCGAGAAAATTCAGGTTTCTTCAGATAACAGAAGAATGAAACCTTTTATCTTGAGAAAAACAATCATTGTTATCTCAAGACGAGAAAATAAATAACATTTGATCTTGAGATAGTATCAAATAGGTAAATATAAGATTGGCTGCTCTCTGCTTCCCCGAAAAAGAAAAGCAATTTTTGATAGTTTTAAGTATCTTTCACTTCATTTCTGACTATTTAATGTGATTTAAAGTTTGTTTTATCTACATTTTGCAGAAAAGGAAGATAAAAGTTAAACTCCTAATTGAATGTTTTAAAATTTAACTGCATATCAATACAGAATACTGGCAACATGACATATCTGTGCCCACTACAGTGATTCATTGATATTTACTGATACTGTTTAACAACATATTTTGCAACCATACAATTTCATCATTCCTCTTTAAATTTACTACCTGTGGCCAAATGGAGGCTTCAGCCTGAAGTGCTTTGCCAAAAAGCAGTATCAATTTCTTGAACTTCTCATCGGTGTACTCAAAGCGATGACCGAAAACCAGGTGGCAGATGATGTTTGAAATGGTGTTGTTGATGATAAGATGTAGACTGAATGGCTTCCCTCCAGAATTGAACAAAAAGGTTTAGATTGTGTATGTTTTATTCTACATGTATATCAAATACATACCTTTATAGGCTCTGAACTCCTCTGCACAGTGTGCAAATTCATCCAGGATGACAGGTTCGAGAGACTTCTTTCCAAATCCGAAATACCTGAGGGTTGAAAGTGCAAAACGTCTCTGTTGCTTCCAGATGTTTCCATTACTGACAATTACCCCTTTATGGAAAAAGACAAGATGGAACAAAGTAGTCACATTCTTTATTTTGTTACATATACCTTTGCGTCTAAGTTAACTGTTCTGCATTGTAATAGCAATTGTGAAACTACACATATTATATTAAACATTTTTTTTTACATGAAAACTTGAAAAGGCTTAATGCAAGTGGAAGAGTAAACCTCCACCTTAAAAAGTTCATAATCATAGTGCTTTGCAGATCTAAAAGGCAACAACCATTCATGCTCAACTTGGGCATTGAAACTGGGTCGTGTGAGCTTTCCAAAAGGTTGCATCTGGTTTTGTTTTCCTAGTCAACTCGGAAATTTCAACTGGAGTTTATCATTCATCAATTTGTACGTACTAATAACAGAAGTATTTGTTGTTAGTTTTTATTAGAGTACTTTTAAACAATACAGATTTGTGCAAGTGTATGTGTTTGCATATGCGTTCTCCTCTTACCCAGGTCACCTCCTATGTCATGCTGTAAAGCAAAATCTGGGCGGTCCACCACGCTGTCCCCTTTTGTTACCAGTGCTTCTTTCAGAGCCTCCAATCCATTTAACACCACTGCCCATCTCTGACCAAATCGTAGGCTGAACACATTTCCATATGTCTTTGCCAGCTGAAGAGGGTAATCAGAAAGAGAGAAATGCATGAATTATATAATAAGTCAGATACATTTTTTGAACGAACAGTTATATTAAGGATAATTTGGATACCTCTATTAGGTTTTCATGGGCCCTGTTTTGGTCCACAGTGAATATGTTGCCCACAATTGGAAGAGCTTGAGGTCCTGGAGGGAATCCAACTGGTCTCTGGTTTTTTATATAATCTGCTGTGAAGATGAAAACAACTGCAAAGAGTAGAAGACTCTTTAAATCAAATCCAACATAGGATCCAATAATGGCAAAAAATGAATCCATAATGCTAGCACAGACTGCCAAAGTAAAGACTGTGTTATTCCTTCTTTTTTACTATTAAATTAGGTGCTAATGTTGTTATGCAGAAAAAAGAACATGAACACTCTGTCTTCCAAGAGTGCCAAGCTAAGAGTTGCTATCTTTCTCTCACGTTTTGAAGTCCTGAACTCTGTCCTCTTTAAACACTGGAAAAGATTGCATAACAAAACCAGTTTTCAGTCCTGGAGGTCATTTAAAACCAGCCCACCTCTTTTGGGCGTGGGATTAACTGTATAAATGTTCACTACTTATAATGCTGCCGTTTTTATTGTGAAAAAAAGACATTAACGCCTATTTTCCTGTATTAACACACCAGATTACAAAAATAAAAAAAATGACAAAAATTAGTATCCCTGTTTTCATTCATCTTACAAAAGGACTTACAGCAGGTTAAAAGCTAAACACACAGACATAGACTGTTATTACACACACACAAGGGACCAAACTTTATTTTATAGAAACCCATCCTTCTCTTTCATGTTCTCTTTTTTTGTTGTCTTCTTCTATCTGTTCTTCCTGTCTAATCAAAGTTATCCTAAAGTTAGTCACACCCTCGTTTTTTTTAAAAGTCTGAGTATATTCAGATTTGAACATTCACTGCGGCTGTTTCATTCCCAGTATTGATTAGTTTAAAAAGACTTAATCTAAGTATCTACTCTGCAGGTAATCTTAACTGACCTTTGGAATTGTTATTAAATAATCTTATTACTTAATGTTTAAACTAAGCGCATCTACCGATCAGCTCCACATTTTCTCCCTCTGGACTGGACCGTACTTGCCTATAGAACCTGTCCTGGAATATAACACTGTTAATCAGTAACTATTCAAACTTAACAGAGAAATGCTAAATCATTTGGCCCTTACTGAAAGACACCATTTATATGAAAGCAACTTCAGGTTTTCAAAGGTCAAATGTATTCAATATTCCCAATTACTTCTATTTTTCTATGTGTGAGCATTTACATGGTCAATGGTATTGTATGAATGAGACTTTAAGTGGTCAAGAGCAATCTTTTATAAACTCTATAAATGCAGTCTAATCATCAAATAATATACTCACCTGTAATTTACATAAAATTCTTGGATTTTAGTTTGAATTCAATGTAACTTTAATCCTATCTAGATATATAAATGGATGGATGGATGAATGGGTAAAAACTAATTAAGTGAAAACAAATTAATTTATGAGTAGCCTGGACAAAGATGTTAATGCAGAAACAGCTAATAATACTGTTTAAATGGTTGTTTAAGTCAGTATGTTGAATAAATATTTTGGTTAAGAATTTCTGAATTGTTTTCCTCTTTTTTGTAATAGGTTAAAATGAAGAGTGCGTTGGCAGATACACATAAGAGACTATCAAATTTCATTTACGCTAATTCTCTGTGTTTTGGACAAATAGTTACATACAAATTAGCAGTTCATACAGGCTGCTACTTTTCATTCTTGGATTGTATTTCATATTTTCTTTGTGTTGTTTTGGTTAAAAAAAAAAACTACCCCAAAATGTTTTCCTTACTGGTTCAATTCTACTTACCAGCACATGGTGTCAATAAAATATTTGCCAAAAGGAAATAGTTTGTCCTGATTTCCAAACAAAATGTTTTCATTTGGTTCAAAAGTAAAACAAGTGTAAAGTAATTTGCATATAAAATATTACTCTACATTTTATTTATCCTTTGGACAACTTTAGTTGTAATAATTTGTTGTACGTCCTAGTTTGTTTAAATGACGGAATCTAGATAGTTGAGGGAAATGTTTTATTCTGAAAGTTTTATGACCGGAACTGTGTTGTTTGTTTTTATCTTTTTGCCCACAATTAGCTTCTTTCCTGTCTTTGCTTGTGTGACCTGTGGTGTCCTCCAAGAGCCGCAATTTAGCTACTAGTTGGAAAGGACATAAGCGTCATGGTTTTCGAAGAGAAGATGATCATGAACGGAGAGCCTGAGGATGTTAGTAACTGTTAAAGATTTAACGACAAGATTTTACGACAACTTGTAATTTTGGCTAGCAAGCGCACTATGTCTGGCTAACGAGGCTATGGCCTCCCTTAGCTTAGCATTAGCTACTACAATTACACTTTATCTTTATGGCATGTGAATTGATGCAGCAAAATCAAGTCTGATTTTTAAAAAAAGCATTTAATATTTATTTTTATTATCATTATATTTTATTGGTATTGTGTGTAGAATAAAAGCAACGTCTAAAAACTGACTGATGATGAGTTATGTGCACTGGTTATGTGTCATTTATCGTGTCTCTTTCAGGAGGAGGAAGAGGAGGAAGAAGAGGAGGAAATGGTGGTACGTTAATTGCAGTCCCACACGTTATTCTTATAATATTTTTTCAGATGAGCTATTACAGCACTTAATACACTTTTAAGGATGATTCCTTTGACTGTAAATTGAGCTAATCAATTTTATATGTAAAAAATAAACAATACCAATGATATTCAGACTTTCGACTGTTTGAACTTCTGTTATTACAAAAATAAGTGATGAATATTTGCTTTTGTTTGTATATTCTTGTTACTCTGAGGATAAAGGGATCTGGGCGGTGTAAATCACCTAACAAACTACTACAACGCTATAGTGACTTAAACACTAGCTTGTATATTTGTTTGGTTGCATTACATTTAGTTTTTAGGCTTCCTAGATTTTATGGGAATGTATTTTTTCTGTTTACTAAAGATCCTTAACTGTAGCCAAAGATGAGGAAAATATACTATTCAACCTTTTTATCATTTCTGTTCAGTCTGACTGTCACAGGGCTCCATACATGTAAAAAAACTAAAAAGAGACATTTTCAGTTTTTACCCACCATTACCTTGACTATGAAAGATTCACTTTTACTTAAGTTTGTCTGAAAAAAAGCTCTTTGTAGATGTAGAGGAGTAGATATACAGTATCCCCACTTGTTTAAAAAGTATTGCACCACTTAGGGAACTTGTGAAGATTGGATCTTAAGTACTGCATATACTGTTCCAGGATCCTCTGGAAGCAGTGCGACAAACGTGTGAAGCGACGGAGCACTGTGTTCACACTCGGGAGCGTTTGGAACAGTGTGAAACTAGAGTTGGCTCTCGATCTGCGACAGAGGAGGATTGTACTGAGGAGCTCTTTGACTTCCTGCATGCTCGAGACCATTGTGTGAGTGTAACATTTTCCAAGTGGATAAAGATGAAGAAAAGGGCAAAGATTTATAACTAGTTACGTGTAACGTAATCGCACATGAACGTTCAAAGTTAGCCAGAGTAAGGTTTATATTTATGGGTTTTCATGGCAACATTAGAGCTGCTGTTTCCTCTTTTTGGGGTGATGTTTTAGGGGAGTCACAGAGAACAGGTCCATTCTAAAAACTTCCTATGTTACCCCAGGAATTTGTCTTAAACAGGAAATAAAAGTGTTTTAAGTATGGTTCTTTACTACAGGCAGAAAATACTCTCTAGATGAGTAAGGCATGTTATTCACCGTCGCCTCCCTACAGCTTGTGTACTTTTACAATTCCTCTATTTATATTTAATTCCAAGAAGAGAGGAATTGAGGTAACAGGCCTTTATTATTTTTGGAGTCTTATAAGTGAGTGAGGGGAAGGATGGAGCCGACGGGTGGATCAATGCGCCGTAATGCAGACTCTGAGCTTGTCTGTCATGGTGAAGGAGCTGAGCCAGAAGGCAAAGCTCTAAATTTACTAGTGGATCTTTATTTCTACTCTCACCTATGTTCACGAGCTGTGAGTAGTGACCAAAAGAACAAGATTGCAATTACAGGCGATTAATCCAAAGGGTGGCAGATGGGGTGAAAAAGTCGGTCATCTGGGAAGGACTCAGATTCGACCTGCAGCTCAATAGGAGTGAAATAAGGTGACTTGGGCATCTGACTCTTCAGTGGCTCTACTCTGAGTCCTTCCCGGATCATCTTTTAACCTTATCTGCCACACTTCAGAGAAAACCTCACTAGGGAGGCATTGTGAGGCCTCCATGACACGCAGAAGAGATTATGGTGGGAAACCCTCAGGGTTCTTCCTTGGAGAGATGGGAAATGTGACTGGATGGATGGACTTTAGTCATTTGAACTTTAAAGGTGGTCTTGAAAATGAAAACCTTATGTACAGTTTCAGATTAGAGTATAAATTTGTATTGCAAGAAGCCAAGTATACACATGTGCAACTCAGCATATCTGTCCTCCTGCAAGCCTCCTTTAGGACTTAGAACATCCCACTAAATGTTCAGAGACAAATTTCTAAGTCACAATCAACAAAACAAAGGAAATAATGTAAAAAAGGGGATGAGAGGACAGTAGAGGGAATGTGGGAAATGCCCTTTTAATAAATACACAACATTTATAACTTTTTCATAACAGAGTTGACACAAGCAACTTGAATGTTAGTGATCTGTTTACTCAGCATTTATGCCTTTATTGTTCACAGTTTCTGTCTATACAAGAAGTTGATTTGCTGAAAACATTTTGTACCAAAAAACCTTCATTACATAATAAAGAAACTCATTTGAACACATTTTTCTAGATATGAATCCAGGGACACTAAATTCTTTTGCTTTATTAAACATTTTGAGGCTGTTAAGTTACCACTATGTTGCACAAGCTAACTTCCTGTCTTGTCTCTTTATAGGTGTCTCACAAACTGTTCCATGCTGTCAAATGAAGTCCGTCTTGGTCAGTGGACCTCTTGAAGATACAATTAAAATATTGCATTATCAGAAGCAACTGGTTTTAAATTCATCCATATGTGGATCTGCTGTATGTTGTAACTTTAAAATGTTATGCTTTATCTGCTCATGTGAAACAATTAACAATTGTCTGATTGTCAACAAGTCATAAAAGTGGGTTGAAAACCATATCTTTTGTCAAAAGTTCATTTTATTAGCAATTATTTAAACCCGATTTATAAATGTGAGTCTCTACAAACATATTGTGAGAAGAAGTGGTCTCATTAATGTGGTTTTAAAGAACATATCTGACTAAAATATTCATATTCTGTGACAATGTGGGATTATGCAGCATGTTTTGTGACACTCTGGTCCCATTTAGTTCATTTCGAACTTTGAAGGTCACTATGGTTTTGTGTTTCGGGCTCCCTATTCTGGACCATTAAGATGTTGTTTTTCAGTGTGTCTCAAGCACTCTTCTTCACAAACTAGATATTATCATTATTGTGACTGGAGCTTATTCCCATACCCATCACTGCTACCTGTATTCTCTGTTCAATTGGCTTCAGTCTCAGAAAAATATCCCTCATTGATTCATTTGGAAAATTTAGGAAAAACTCCATCATACCTGCAGTGACTTTGAAATATCCCCTCTGAATTGTAGCCTGTGTTCTAGTTTTATTAATTTCCCAAAGTAAAAACCTCTTTTGGCTGTTTTTTTTTAAAGTTTTCTCCAGACCCTTAAATCGAATTTATTCATATATTCATTTAGGATAATATCTTTATGTTCATTAATCACCAATTTGTTATGGTTTTTGCATATTTGCCATTTTTTAGCTGTCATCTTATTGTTACTGTATATTGTACTGTTTATAGAATCAGCAATAACATTAAAGCCCAAGGTTGAACCAAAGTACAGATGCAACATGAGCACAGAGAAATAAAAAACCCCACAATGACAAAGCAGTAACAACAAGACGAAACACGACTAAGCAGAAAATTCAGATAAGACACAGTAAATATCTGGTGAGTCATATTCACTATTACTAGACCCTGCTTTAAAGATATGAAAATGAGACTGAGGCTAAATATGGCATAAAAGAATCTCCATACACCATAAATAAAAGAGATTAAACAGAATTCGACTTTGAAAAAAAGAGCACCTGATTGCTTAAAACAATGTCAATCGCGTTCTTTTTGTCCCCTTGCGGGAGCCGTCACCCGTCCCGTAATACCGAGACTCAACGCGCAACATAGTTATTGCAAGTACTGTTTGTATTGCTGTTGCGCGAAGGGTCGTTCAGTGAACTAAAGAGGAGGGAGATCCAAGATTCGGTTAATATGCTAACCTCGCCCATCATCTCCTGACTTTAAAACCTGCACAGAATTTAGAAACATTTTCATTCAACAGCCTGTTTTAGCTCGAATTAACTGGCGTTGATTCTTTATTGTTTCAAGACACAACCTACATCATGCAAACAATACAACAGTGTCTTCAGGGACTAAAGCTGGACATCAGGACAGCCACCCTGCTGACGACCGCTGCTTGTGGTGTGGGAGCTCTACTGGTGCTGGTAAGGACGGTTACTGGGCACCGGACAACCAGGGCGAAGATCCAAAGAGCCAGAGACCGGAGGACCGACAGCCTGCAGCGGGCAGAGCAGGCAGTGCTCCGGTACAAGGAGTCGGTGAGAGTTCACACTCTGTAAAGTCTAAGTTGAAAACTTTATTTCTACCTGACAATTAAATATTCCATTTTTTCTACGTGTTGTCAAAACAGAAATTGAGCTTTGAACCCATGTGTTGCAATTTGTTTTTTTCCTTTCTTTTTTTAAATTGCTTTCAGACTCTTGATGTTTCAACTGAGAAAAGAAAACTGGTTTTTTAAAACTCTAAATTAGTTTACTAAACCATTCTCTCTAATATCATAAGATAATATCTTGACACAAAAATTTCTGGCTCTGGTAAGTTCTTCATACAGTAACCACACTGTATCATACATGTTCAAACAGTCCATCTATCTCTACCTTTACGTAAATACATCATGTAAGTTTGGCTTTTGTGATGACGAAAAATGTAAATTCAATGTCTTCAATGTCAAATTAAAAACTTATTTATACAAAGTAATGATGGTTAAGTACAAATGTGCAAAAAAGAAATAGATTCACCCTGTTCATTTAGTATCTAGTAGCTGCACCTCTGGCCACAAATAGTACGGAGTCTGGATAGGTCTAAATAAGGCGTGCACATCTGGACACTGCAGTTTCTTCTTCAATGCAAAACTGTTCAAGCTGTCAGGTTGCATTTGGATCAGGTGTGAACAGCCTTTTCAAGTCCAGATGTTCAAGTTCAGATTGAGATCTGGGCTTTAACTTGGCCCCTACAGAACATCCCGCTTGTTGTCTTTAAACCATCTCTTTATAGTTTTAGCTGTATGCGTTCAATGATTGTCTGGCTAAAAAATAAATCTTCTCCTAAGCTTCAGTTCTCTAGACAAGCCGATTGTCCTCCAGGACTTCCCTATTCTGTATTTATTCTACCATTTAGTTTTTAGAATAAATGACCTTCTTCCACTAGACCAATGATTCTCCAACATGTCTTTTGACAAACTAATCAAGATTTCTTGAGTTTTTGTCAACATTGGCTTTCTCTTTGCCCTCCTCTCATAAAGCTTTGACTGGTAAAGAATAGGCAGCATTTGTATGCAGAGTCTTTTCCATCTCAGCTGCTGAAGCTTGTAACTCCTTCAGAGTCTCTCTCACTAGTCGTCTTCTTCCACGGTCCTTTAATTCGCGAGAACGATCTGGTCTTGGCAGATTTACACACGGGCCATATCCCTTCCACTTCGTAACGATGGATGTCACTGAGCTCCAGGGTATGTTCAGCACCGTAGAAATGCTTTTGTACTTTCAACAACTTTTTCTCTGATTTGCTTGCAGTGTTTTTTTTATCTTCGTGTTTCAGTGGTTGGTAGGAATACTGATTAAGCAGTGGATAGACTTCCAAAAAAGTGTTTTTATGCTACTATCATTTGAGACAAAGTTACTCCATTTCACTAACTGTGAGACTACTAAGACCAATTGACTCAGTCTTTGTTGAATTAGGTACTCACTTTAAAGGGTGGTGAATATTTATGCTGTAACTAATTTTATGTTGCATATTTTACTTGTCAATATGTAGAAGAAGAAGGAGAAATAATTACGTAGAAATAAGTCAATTTGACATTAATGAGACTTTAAAAAGGTTTTGGTCATAAAATGAAATTTTGTTGCTCATGACTGATTTAAAAAATCAATACAACAGTAAAACATCTCAGGGGGTGAATACTTTTGTAAGGCACTGTACACATGTCATCAGTGAAAATGTGACCATTTTTATGAAAGAGCAAGGTTAGGTGATTGTTGCTTAACAGCTGTTTATTTTCTGAGTTAAGTCAAAAGTTTGATGTGGAATACTGATTTATAGATAATGATTCTGTGTTTTTCTATGGTCGTATTAAAATAGTAGATGTTAGCTGTTAAAGAAAAGCAAATAAAATAGAATTCCTCACATTCCTTCTTCAGTGACAAATTATTAATTCTTTGATATTTGATTTTGATTGGTATTTTTAATGTGGATAGATATGATTTTCTTATTGATCACTAAATTGATGTTACACCCCATAGTAATTACATTGTGTGTGATGCTGTCTTTGCTTTTTCAGTGTAAAACTGATCAATTATTTTTTTATCAGTATTAAGTTATTTCTTTTTGAAAGAAAGGTAAGCTCATCCAAACTAAGGAATTGTTATAGCATAATTTGTCTGAGGGTTAGATGACAGTTCCTTTGCTGCATTTGTACTATGGCATAACTGTGTCTGTCTTTTCTGTTTGTTATAGCATCCATCCACTGACTCGGCTCTCATCTTGTCTCTGTCGTTGCCTGAGTTGACAAGACAGCTGCAGGATGGATCGCTGAACCCTGAGGATGTGTTTTACACTTACATGGAAAAGGTCCAATATCCAGAATAACGCATAATTTCACCTCCTCACAAAAGACAACTTCTCTGTTGGTGCAGCTTTGCTAATTCACATCAATCATTACCTTGCAGGGAGCAGATGCAAAATCACCAATATTCTTTTTGCTGAAATATTTGTAGCTCTTTGACTTGTATTTTTGTACGGACACATGTTTTAGTGCAGAAAATTATGGCATATCAAATTTCAAATAAAAATATTGTTTTGTTTTCTTTTACTTTAAGCTGTAAGTTTGAGTCTGTCTGCTCTTCTTTTCATGTCAACAGACTCTGGATGTGCACACAAAGCTGAATTGCTGCACGGAAGTTTTGCTTGAGAGCTTCGACCAGCTGAAAACAGTTGAGTCCAACAAGGACGGGCTCCTGTATGGAGTTCCAGTCAGCATCAAAGACAACCTTGCATATGAGGTATTTGTGGTTACGTGAATGACATTCGGTACTGCTTGTCACACTATAACAACTTTATTTATACATTGTACAATTTTGATGCATTGTTTTATAACGCTGATGACTGTTTTGGTTTTACAACAAAGAACCACGACTGCTCCTGCGGTGTGGTGGTTAATCTGGAGCAGCCTTTACAGAATGACTGTGTTATTGTCGAAGTTCTGAAGAAACAAGGAGCTATCCCCTTTGTGAAGACCAACCTGCCCCAAGCGCTGCTAAAGTAATGTTACAAAGAAAACAAACAAGCAAAAAAAGTAATTTCATTAATAATTTATCTTCTATTATGATTATGATGTTGTTTTTTCTTGTCTAATGTTCAGTTATGACTGCAGTAACCCCATTTATGGGCAGACATTGAACCCCCACAATCCCCAGAAAACGTCTGGTGGTTCGTCTGGAGGCGAGGGGGCTCTCATTGGGGCAGGGGGCTCCATCCTTGGTATAGGCACTGACATAGGGGGCAGTATCCGTATTCCCTCCTCATTCTGTGGGATCTGTGGTTTTAAGCCAACAACAGGTCGGCTGAGGTGAGTTTTATGGAGACAGTTTCATGAAAACAGTCATGTGTTCTTCATGTCGCTGCAGCTTTTCATAGTCATGCTTAGTTCACAGGGTCTAGTTCCCATTTATCGGGGGCAAAAGTCCGGTAAGTTGACATACACTAGATACAGAGGCGCACATTACAAGCTTGATCTGGAACATTTGGATCACCGTGTTACGTTTCTCGTTGAATTAGTGCTGTCCTCTGCTGGACCCATGGCAAGAGATGTGGACAGTGTGGCTCTGTGCATGGAAGCGCTTCTCTGCGATCATATGTTCGCCTTGGACCCCACTGTGCCACCGTTGCCTTTCAATAAGCAGGTGTGTCCTCTTTACTGTCCACTTCCTGTGAATGAAGTCAGGTGTGAAAGAACTCGATTTGTCAACTCAGATTTCCGACTTGATTTCAAAATCCCACCATTCCAGCAATACTAAATACAATGTTTATAGAAATTTTTTGTTCAGCATATGTGTGTGAATAGAGAACTGGACGATCAGAAACCTAAGAAGACAGTTGTCTTTGCACACGAACACTTTAGAAACATATTAAGTCATTTATTTCTGTTTGAGTTTAACTTTGACCTGTACAAAAATGAAAAACCTTTAGTTTGTTTCTGCATCAGTTTCTTTGACCTACATATAAAACAGACTATTTCAACTTTTTTAACGACTGACACACAAAAAATAGGAAGATTCTCTCAGTAATGCAGAAAAATGAATGCAGCTGTCACTTCCAGATTAGACTGCAGTAGCACTTAAAGCTTCACTAAGACTGATCCAAGATGCTGCAGCAAGACTGATTACAGGAATTCACACTTCCCCAGTTCTGGCTTCTCTTCATTGGCTTTCCATGAACTCATTCGAATTGAATTTAAAGTTTTACTCCTCATATATAAATTTAATAATTAACCAACAAGAACAGTGTTCTCAAGCATCAGGCTAACCTTTGGTTTCCCATGTTTGTAGAAGTACATGGAGAGGCAGAGCCTTCAGCTATCGGGCTCCTCTCTGTGGAACCAGCTGCCTTTCAAGGATGCAACTCTGTCTTTACTTAAATAAAAAGACTTTTCTTTTTAAGGTCAATAGTTCAGCTTTATCAGTTTTAAAGTGTTTCCTATATCCTTGCAGCATGTCGTGACCACTTCTGTCAGATTTTCTCACTTTACATGTTTAAAGCATTTTAATTAATTGCATTGTATTACTTTTTTTCTAACTCCTTTTATTGTATTTATTAACTTTATGCATGTTTTTTTTCTTTCTTTTATGAGATGCACTCTGAAATGCAGTTGCGGTTGAAGTGTGCCATATAGATAAAGAACTAAATTACTGTGAAGGAGAGTATTGGAACCATTTTCCTAGAAGTTTAACGTTAATCATTGAATGTAGAGCTTGGTTATGAATTCCCATCCTGCCTATACATTAAGTTTGTCAACGTTAAAGAAAACAGCAAAGTTAAAATGTAATTTTGCCTAAAAGAAGACTTATTATTTTAATAATAAACATCTCACTTATGTAAACTTTTTGAGTTATCCCTTGTCGCCTGTAGTTTTTTACCACTGATCTTTCTGTATCTAAAGCTATCGTTTAAGCTAAATTGTACTGTTTTATTTTACCAGGATGAAAGTTCTGTGAAACATTATTGAAATTCTATTTTCTCTAGATATACCAGAGCTCCAAACGTCTGAGGATTGGTTACCTGGAGAACGATGGCTACTCACAGCCTTCTCCAAGCATGAGTCGTGCCATCAGAGAGGTTAAAGGTCTATTAGAGAAAGCGGGGCACACTGTAAGACCAGGCCGCTCATTACATGAAACATGGGACATGAACCAGATGTTTCTAACTGTTATAATTTCTGCCCTCAGCTGGTGCCTTACAAGGTTCCGAGGTTGAATGAAATTATCACTGAACTCGTGGTAAAGGGAGTGTTTGCAGACGGAACCACCAGCATGTTACAGAAACTGTAAGTTGTCCTTGATTGTCTAAGTAATATTTAAAAGAGGTCTCAATTTAGCATCTTCAGAGAGAAAAATGTCTTAAATTATTTTTTTCCAAGTGTTGTTCTCCCAGGTGGTCCTCTGCTTCAGGTCTGCAGTGAAATATAACAACTTTTGGGCATGTGGCCATAAAATATAGTTAGGCATGTGTGTGATGGGGACATAAAGGTTATTTGTTAACTCTTACTGAGAACCAATAAGATACATGTGCTGCTCATTACATGGTGATGTGCTGACTTGCTGCCATTAGTTTGAAGGTTTTAAGCTATGATTTGTAACTATTGGGGGGTAATTATAGCATAATGTCTCCTGCGTGTCAATCGTTTCTTATTGCATGTGTTTTTAGGAAGGGTGGGCCTCTGGATCCTTGTCTCAGATCTCAGGTTTTTATGTACTATATCCCCAAGTGGCTGAAGAAAACTCTTGCTTTCATCCTCAAACCCTTTGTGAGTTTCTCCCTCTATGAGAGACATGTGTACATAAAACATAGAGAATGTGCATGTCTTTAAGATGAATACTGTGATTTTAAGATAAAACTGTGAATTTCTGAGATTATTCATTGTTTGTTTTCGTCCATTTCTTTGCAGTCCCCTCGTCTCCCTGTCACACTCAAAGCCGTCTGTGGACTGAGGTAAGAAAGTGTCTTTGAAATTGATAATGTGTTTGACTCAATTCAGTAGAGTTCAACTCCACTTTTTTTTTTTGTTTTTTACCAAGTCACATGAAGGTGCTTTAAAGTGTATGAGTCATCATATGTAATAAACAACATGTATTTTCTTCCTTTTTTTAAAAAAAAAGTTCTGTTCCAGATCTGTGGAAGCACCACGCCGCTGTTGAGGTACTGTTAGCAGCCAGCTAATGATGCTTGGACATATATGAATGCACAAAGAGGAAATTGAATTCTGCTGTGTGTTCATTAGGACTACATTGCTGAGACAATTGCACATTGGAGGAAGTCCAACATAGATGTGCTGCTGTGCCCCATTATTGGACCAGCCTTCAACTTCCTATACTGTGGCAAACTTACAAGTACAGTATACTGAGCAGTTCATCCATCTGTTCATACATCTTCTACATTTTTACCCCATGGTTGTGTTTCATCATCAGTGTAAAAGCTCTGCTGCTGTCCATTGAAAGTAATATAGTTCTTTTTTTATTTTTAACAGTCAACCATCAAGTTAATCTTTTATACTATTTGTTGTATCTGACAAGTAAATAATTATAAGATAAAAAAAATCTCATTTGGATTCAAAGAATATTTCATCGAAACACGGTGATGTTTCTTTAAACTTATTGAGATTTTAAGAAAGTCACAAAATTTATAATAGGTTAAATGAGTTCTACAAAAGTTTACAACATTAAAACTCTGTGCTTCTGCCTTATTTTATGGCAAACTGATCATTATTATGCACATTACTGGGGCTGTAATTGCCCAGCAGCATCTCGAGGCTGATAAATGCTGTTCCAGCGTGTAGCATGATCTATCAGCAAAGCTTTGCTGCATGTGTCGTTGCATTGTGCATATCAACATATGCACAATGGCTGATTCAGCAAAGAAACTGAAGAAAACACAATTGAATGAAGGACGGAAAAGACATAAGAGAGATAAGACAAGGGTCAAGTTCAGATTGACTTTTACTGACTTGGGAGGGCTCAGAGAGAGAGACAGGATGCAAGCTGTATGCCTAAGAGCACTGAAAGCTCACTACTGTGTGTTGCTTCAACTCTTAAATATAGACCAGTCATTTTGTACACATGAAAGAACTACAAAACGATACAAAACATTTAATAAATAAAAACAGAAATTCCATTGGAACACCTTAAATAATCAGTTATTATTTTATTTCCTTTCAGGTTTTGTCAGTTACTCAATGATTTACAATCTTCTCAACTTTCCTGCTGGCGTGGTCAGCGTTACCTCGGTAACTGTGGATGATGAGGAGGAACTTAAGCACTTCAAGGGAATTTATCAGGACATCTGGGATAAACTCTTCAAGCAGGTGATAAATTATGAGTAACTACCAGTGTTGTGAAGGTTCTCGAATGTGGAAGACAAAATATATTTTACTGTTTGAGTCAGAGAGATTATTTTCTCTCCACAAATATTTTCATTTAGGGGCTAAAACAGTGCAGCAACCTCATGCATTTCACATGAAACTGCTGGGGAGACATTTGAACGCACCTTTTTATTATTATTAAATGTTAAAATGCTTTAACAAGTTCAGGCTGAAACCTGCAACCTGGATTTATATCCACTTTCCAAAGAGGTTGAATGTCTACATATGGATTGCAATTAATTGAAAGTGGTGGAAAACAAAAAAATTCCATAATAAATGAGGCAATTTCTCTGTTTGTATTGACTTCTGTTACATTTATAATGTCTTTTTACATTTTCTTATCCAGTAATTATTAGCGTCTTTCCCTTTAAACCAAAGTTCCACATGTAGTCAGCAGGTGGAGGTAGAAGACTGCAATGAGTCCCACTGCAGAGTGTAGAATGACAGGAGTGTGTGTGTTTGTGTCTAGGCCGTGGCCGGAGGCCAGGGTCTGCCTGTGGCGGTGCAGTGTGTGGCCTTGCCGTGGCAGGATGAGCTCTGCCTGCGTTTCATGAAGGAGGTGGAAGAGCTAGTCAAACAGAACAGAAAGTAGAGGATGCTCAAGAGCTTTGGAGCAGGAAGAGGCCAATTCTTATTCAGCTTGACCGGAATATGAAAACACAACGTTTTGCGATTGATAAGCAAAATCTGAGATGTTAACAGTCTGAAACAAATATGAATGATTAAAGCTAACAGCACCGGTTGCTGAAAAGTTGTTTGAAAATTTGTCTACTTTTAATTTTACTTCTGCTCAAATTTTGTATTTTTTGTGACCATTTGGCATCAAGTGAGCATTTAGCTGTTATTCTATAGGAAATAATCAGCTTGTTCCCTGATTTGTGTTACTGTCTGTGTTTTTAAACTTAGTAATTGATTAATGTTTTAACATTTAATTTAATATTTATTTAATTTAAATAACAGAAGTCTATTGACCATTTGAATTGAAAAGCTTTTGTCCTGTTTTGGATTTAAAACACGTATGTATAAAGGAAGTATGTGTTTTTTCCACAGCCAGGTGTGTTTAACACAATAGAATATGAATAGCAGCTAAAGTAGGAAATAAAACTGAATGAACGTCATCGTCAGCCAAATATATGACATATGAAGTAAATGTTAATGATGAGAATAGAATTAATTCAGAATTAGCTAGACAAACTCTTTGTGTGGCTTTTTTCAGGAACTAAATGCTGAAATGGTACATTTTCTCACTGTGTCACAGCTGTTGTCATTTCTCCACATTATTTTTCCAGCTTTTGTAAAATGATACATTTGTAATACTATTCTGGTTAAATTTCAATTCTTTCTTCCTGTTTACATCTGTATCATGAGTTAATATATGGTGGATTTACAGTAAATTGTGCTGCTAAATAAAACATTAATTTACCTCATTTCTAGAGATATACAATGTTGTCAGCATGTCGATATTGTCAGACGATATTGGCCATGTTGTTTCTATTGGTACAGTTTTAGCACTCCCTGGTGGCGAGTCATAATAATGTAGTTCAGTTGGCTTTATGCACAGTTCCACTACTTCCTGAACTTAGGACAACTTCTTTGTTTCCTGTCTTTCATTACTGGACGAACTGATTATTCCAGGTGTGTCCGGCCATTGCTGTTGTGCTTAGTGAGGTCAGACACCTGGAATAATCATTTCGTCCAGTAATGGAAGACAGGAACCAAAGGAGTTGTCTTAAGTTCAGGAAGTAGTGGAGCGGTGCATGAAGCCAATTATGTACTTTTTCATCCCCCTAATGTAAAGACCATGCTCCTTTTTGATAAAAGGACAAAGGTAAATGCTGTATAGTTTTCTAGATGTTTTTGTTTGTTTGGCACAACTCTCAATAAATCCAGTGGCTGTGACATCATCAGGCCACGTTGTTACCTGGTTACGTGCAGCATAACGAGGTTACAAGTTAATTCGCTTACCTGGTTTGGAATTATATCAGTGTGTTTGCAGACATCAAATTTGCTGCAAAGTAGAAGTTATGTCTGATTTATTTTCTGTTTTTGGTGGGTGGTCATTAGATAAAGTTATGTGGGGGGGGGGGGGGGGGGGGGGGGAGGGGGGGGGAGGGGGGGGAGGGGGGGGGGGGGGGGGGGGG
>JBAMHX010000016.1:18254655-18265857 GCA_037177515.1 Pseudomugil tenellus
AGATAGATAGATAGATAGATAGATAGATAGATAGATAGATAGATAGATAGATAGATAGATAGATAGATAGTAATTTTATTTCAAGGTATGCTATTTTTAAGGCACCGCAGCCTCTACCTTCAGCATCCTCATCACTGTGCCACAGATGAGTGCAGACTGCTTTCATTCCTATTCAGATTGTTCTACTGATGCCAGAGCAAGAAAGAAGGGACTAATGAGACATGGCGCCTCCATCTCCAAGGCCAGCGCACCATGTCGTCATATTGTGATCACCCTGTGCTATTGTAAATATGTGTTTCTGTTTGGTTTACATAAATTTACATATGTTTGAAAGCTGTCATGGAATGAGAGACCATTAGAGACAATGTTAGTGTTTCCCATTACACTCCCTCACGTTTTTGCTGCCGCCCCATTGAATAGAAATGGCTATATGCACGCAGTGGTGGAAGGAGGGCACATTAGGCAAGGAGGAGGGCTGAAATTGAGAGGTTGTTCTTAGCATTATCTGCAGCACATAGAGAGTGAGCGTGGCTCTCGCTGTGCCACTCAGTCAGGGAGCATTAAGCCTTAAGAGGCAGTGAAGAGACTCAGGTCCTCAGAGAGAAACTTGACATTGTTCATAAATCCCTAAGGATCTGAGACAGAAGTAATGGCACATTCACATAAATGCACTATTTCTGATTGCTCCGTTAAATACATATGCAATTTGGTCCATATATTTAAATTACTGCAAACATTATTTGTAAAGTCCAATACTTTAAAAACATCACATTTGAGCAAAGTGTCAGTAATGTAATCAAAGGAAATTCAATCAGATTGCCAATTATTGCAGTGACCTGTAGATTTTCTGTGGAGAAGCAGAGGAAAGTAGCAAGCAAATCACTCATTATTTACATCCTGCTGATGTAAAGAATGAACAGTTTAGTCCTTTTGGTTAATTAAAGTGTCCTCAATGGAAAGAATATTAATTAATTAATGGCAGCAATCCAAATTATGATGTGAAGCTAGTAGAATATGTCTCTTTAGAGTTAAGCGATTAGTAAAACCTGGTATGCAAAATCCTCTTGAAAGCTTTCTTTTTAAAATAGTTAAAGGGGGAAAGACATGTAGCTTGATGAAGTTTTCTTTAAATTCAAAAATAAACATCTTTCTTTTAAAGCTTTCACATAAAACATCCTGAAACATATCAAAGATGGTATCAAATACAATGAAACATAACCAGGTGCACCAAATGCATATTGGTCAGTTTATTTTTTTGTGTTTTCTAAATGAATAAATATCACTTAAAACAGATGATGTGTCAGATTTAACTGATTCTTTAGCATACTAAGGAAAACTTTCATCATTAAATGAAGCAACAAACTTCTGGCAATGACTTTGAGAAGTATTTCTAATCTACTGTGATGATTTAACATTAATTTTGTAAAAGAAAATAAATAACCTACAATGACTCATAATTCAAGGTTGCCCTGTTAAAGAGGAAAGATGAAGATGAGTGCATCTAAAATCATGCTAGTTTATATTAGCTTCTCTAAAGCAACAGTAAGACATGGATGTACATCAAATATTTTACATACATCTCAGTGGTGTGTAAGGCAGCAAAAACATGAGTCTTTCTGCGCTACATGCTGCTACTGAGGCAGTTTGGGAGAAATCATAACGGTGATGTTCACCACACACGCGTCTGTTTAAAGTTGGATCTTAAATCGTTTTCAAAAATTTATCAGATTAAAACATATAGATATATAAAATAAAACAGGAGAAAAACTTTTAACACATAATGTTTCTAGTTTACTGCAATACATTGATTTGATCATTATTAAATGCAGTGGCCTTCAGTGCCTGCTAATTGTTTTAATGGCTCCAGCTTTCCACAACGCCAAACGGAAAATGAATGAATGAAGGTTTTCAGTGTTTAATTTACATTTTACACAAATTTTACACCAGCTTTGATAGAAATGAGATTGTAAAGAAAGATAAACTCATACATGGCTTTTAATATCAGGGTTGACTCCCTTTAACTTGTTCAGTTCATCAGCTTGTTACTCTTTATTTCTCCTGTCATATTGCACTTTGGATAAAATCTTCTGAATGTTTTTTCAACAAAATTGTATGTTTGTAAGTGATTTTCGCTGTTACTGGACGAGCTCATTCTCCAAAACATAGTTTTTACCTTAAGGAAGGTATGTATCTGTATCTTTGGTTATCTGTGGGGTAGATACAGCATGTGTTTATGTATGTGTCTGCAGCAGTTATTTCAACCTTACCTGCATTATATCGAACCTTTGTTGCTCAATGATACAATGCAAGCTTTAACACCTTACGCTCCATTTGAGTATATACTGCCATGTTCTAAGGAACTTACAATAAAAAAATAAGCGACAGTTTGATAAGTTAGGTGTTGAGAGCAAAGCTGAGCTCTTTTGTAATCATACAGGAGCAGCATCCTGCAGGTTGAGGTATTCTTCTCATGTAACGTCTCATTGATAAGAGCAGCAAACACCTCATTTACAGGAACTTTAGGCTATAAGATCAGATACTTTAAAAGCCATCCAAACACATTCAAACCCTGCCTGTGTGCCAGCAAATAAAACACCTTGATATGACCACAACTAAACTAGGATGATTCTGTCTTAATGTCCCATTTCAGGGACCAAGGAGCCCATGGTCTTTATGGCTCTGTAGAATTGCAGCTGGTAATGTTAGACACAGCAGGGCTCCAGCCTTTCAGATGATCAAAGTGACAAGTTCACTCTACAAGTCGAGCCACTTACAGGCGACATCAAGAAGCTGCAAGATTGGCAGCTTTTACGTCTTTGGTCCATTTCATCAGCCATTACTACCAGCAGAGGCCTCATGCTGTGGAGGAGTAGTGGGAGGAGGGGAAGGCAGATTAACAGACAGCTGATACAGGTGTATAGGCGGTATCAAACAGCAGCCCTGTCAATACAGCAGGCTCAAGATTTTTTGAGGGGGGCTGGGATCCTTAAACTGTGCCCAATGATTTCACTATGACGGGATTAACTAGAGGCTCCGTATGATTTTCTCAGATTCTGTGACTCAACAATTCAGTGATCCAGGTTCTATCGGCTTTAAAGGCTCCTATCCCAAGTTTCAAAAGCCCACTCTTCGGACAAGGTGCATTCTTTTCTATCATACACTTCCGTTTTCCCTTTTTTTGCTGCATTGAGTTGTTCGCCAACCCCCACGTCCTCGCCAACTCTCCCATCCTCCTTTCTCCACACATCTGCTAGGTTTGGGTTTTCCTTTCTTCCCTCCAGCGCCTTGCTTGGCCCAAGGCCCTTATAGCCAAATTGGTTTACATTTGAGAGATAAATGCTCTGCAAATGCGCTTAAACACGTACAGTAAAAAATGCAGACAGTGCGTGTCAGGATTATCACCCAAGTCAGGGGGAGAAAGGAGAGCGTCTCTGTGGCACAAAGCTGGGGAGCCAGAGTGAAGCATGCAGATACAGTCCGTCTCATCCATTTCTCAGGAGAAAGAGAAGGATTTAGCATTTGCATGCTAGTCTGTAATTCCTGGAATTATATAAGTTGTCGCCAACAATCAAACTCCTGTGGTATTGTGAAAGTATTGTTTCACATGGGTGTGCAAAGTGTGGAGTTACATTTCCAGAGGAGGTGTTTGGTGAGGTTGTCTACAGTCCAAGATGCATGACATAGACCCCCCCTATGTGCCCAGCAAACTACAACTGTTCTGTAAAACATCCTCAGGTCCAACTAAAGAATGATTTATTCATATACCTATGGATACATGATCTACATTATATTTAACATGCAAAATGCACATGCAAAGATCATGTAGAACTCTTTCAGCAAAGTTTGGATCAATGCATAAAATATTAAATGAAAACCAAATGCAGTGTTGAGCAACATATTTAAAACCCTATATTTAATTTAAAATAGTGTAACAGGAATTTTAGATTACCAAAGATGATGAGTCTGGTTTCTTAAGTGAAAAATGTTTAACAAAGTTTATTGAACAAGGAGTAAAATGATCAGAAGAATATGACAAAACATAAAGACAAAAACAGACAAATGCAGAATTCTAGTTCAGGAGGATTTGGCCCAAAGATGTGAGAGAGCAGAAGTCTGGAGCAAATTCTGACCAGTCACTTGGGAGCATCTTCATTTAAAGGTTCTGAGTGTGTTACAGTACGCAGACACTGTTGTGTTACCAACAGATAGGAATCACGTCCAGATATGAGAAACATATCATGCACTGAGTAATCATCAAAAAAACTTCATTAATGATGAAAATTGGACATTAGAATGTCTCTTATCAAATATTTACTGTTTTTTTCATTATAGATCACCAACATGTTTAGGAAAACAATAAGTACTTGAAAAGTTGTCTAATAGATGTCAGATTAAACATACTTTTTCTGGAAAAATGGCTCAAAGAGGAGAAACCTGTATTAAACCTGCATTAAAAATAAACACTGTTGTTGAGATCAACGACTGGACCAAAACACTTAAAACCATTTTCTGTTAATACAATTTGCCGTCACAGCAACAAGTTAAAAATGAAACTCGTTAAGGAAATAAACCAACATTTGGATAACTGAAGATTTTAATGCCATCTGTTCTGCATGTGTGTATTAGGAATATGTGGTAAAATGGAAAAATGTTTAGTATAATCATAAAATTTCAAAAAAGGGTGTATCCCATCTCACCCAATGTTTGCTGGATAGGCTCCAGCTTCCTTGGGATCCTTAATTGATTAAGTGTTTAAGGAAATTACATTTACATGTTTTTATATTACCATTCAGGGTCTTTTTTCACTAAATACCATTCTCGTTTCACAAACAACCACAATTTGCTATGGAACCCAAAAACAGGGCTCCATGGTCTCACTACAGAAAATGCCATAAAAAAGGTCCTAAACTATTGAGCAGCTGAAATATGGTAGCAAAGAAGAGTTTCCATTTCTTGTTTAAATGGTGATGCAACAAAATACCTGTGATTGTTTTCTCAACATTTTGCTGGTATTAATTTCAAAATGAGAATAATCAAATAATAAGAATCTTACAATCAGACTGTAACTTTTTTTGCAGAGACGTTGGTATGTCCGTACATCATTGCTGACAAGACTAAATTACTGATACTCATTAAGTCTGGCAAACCCACAAACCAATGGGTTATTCCATGTTTAGAAGGTTCGAGTCACTTTTGGCTACATGAAGTTTCCCAACATGAGTAATATTGTTAAAGGAGATAACGTGAGGAAGACTGGCTCTAAATCTTAGCTCTACTCGTCTCCTCTCATCCTCTGCCTTACCTATGTGGTTTGGTGACTTATGACACAGCGTGTGGTCCAGGCAGGTCTTGGGTCATCCATTGCTCCTAGAGTGGTAAGTGGCTCTGTTCTGGTGTGGCCCGTCCCTGCTGCATCCAGCCAATCACACAACAGAGTGTGTGGAGGGCAGCAGAGCAATAACCAAAGTCAATGAGACATCTGTATCACCTTTCTTTGGTTGTTGGTAGGATGCCTGAGTTCCTGGATAGAAACCACGCATACAAAGGGAGAACATGCAAACTCCAAACAAAAAATGCCACTCTTCAAAAATAACTTTAAATACGAGTTTTTAACATCCATCCATCCATTATCTACCGCTTATTCCCAAACGAAGTCGCGGGCGGGCTGGAGCCAATCCCAGCTGATACTGGGATTGGCTCCATGGGCGAGGGTCAGGGTACACCCTGGACAGGTCGCCAGTCCGTCACAGGTCCAACACACATAGACAAACACAAACACACTCACTCCTACGGGCAATTTAGCCTGTCGAGTTTTAAACATTCCCACTTAAAATCTGATTTCTGGACTTATCAGATTATTCATGTGATCATTTAGAGAACATCATCTGATTGTGTTTCATTAAATAAAATATAAATAAAATGATATAAAAAATCTAAATGTAGCTAAGATTTTAAAACTATCAGGCCTGTCTTGGTACTGTGGTTTGTGGTTATATATATATATATATATATATATATATATATAAATTTGCTCACTTCTTCATCTTCCCATTTATCCTGAAAATTTCATGAGAATCCATCCATTACTTTTTCAATTATGTTGCTCACAAACAAACCAACAAACATTATGTCCTTGGTGAAGGTAATGAATAAATGAAGGATGATAAGGATCCCATATTGATTATAAGTACTATTGCCAATACATGGAGAAAATGTTATTCAAGGTCATTTTTACTGTAAAACGGATTTTTTTCAATTGATCATTATTGGTTTTGATGGTATGTGGGACTTATTGCCAGTAAATACAATCAGACCTAAGTAAAACTAAGATGGATTCAGCATAAAACCAACATCTATAACTGCCAGAAGAAGAAGCTGTAAGGGTTGATACAAGACACCCTCCCATATCTGGAACCAGCTGACGCTTCACAAGTCCTCGTTTAGTGAGACATGGAGGATTTATCTAACGTGGATCCTGGAGAAACAGCTTTGTTTCTTCCCACCTGCTGCTGCTATCATACTCCGAGGCCACCAAACTGTTGTCACTGTCCACTATCATCAGAATAAAAACCCTCTACATGCTCTTCTATTTAGATTTGGATGTTAAAAACCCCCAGCCCTCGTAAGAAAAAAAAATACTGGCAGCCTCCAACCCGTCTCCTTTTTTCTCATCCAACCCCTCCCTGCAACTCAACGCAGCTCTCCTCAGACCTCCCAACACAAAGCCCCCAGAGCCAACCCAGCACAGAAATCATAGCATACCATTCAATCATTGTTTTTTCCTCTCACTCACCCCTTTTATGGTCCCACTAAAGGTTTTAACCGGGCAGAGAAGGAGGGCTGTCACTGAGGAAACCTTAGCCCATTGATGAAGTGACAGGAGCTGCCAGAATATGATCCTAATCCTGTTTCCAGCATTCTTTTAGCCTGCTGGCATTGCAATTCCTCCACACATTCTCTGAGCTGTCAACTAGGAAAATCCCTCTAATAGCGCATTGCCCAGATACACATCAAAGAGCTCCTGGAAACCTTCAGCGGCTTAGCTGCCATAGACACACGCATGTCCTAACACACTATTCCCATTAACTCACAGCCGTATGAGCTTAATAAACACACAACACCCAGATGTTCAAGACAAACTGACCACACATTGTTGGAAAATACGCACAGGGATTTTAGAAATGAACTCTTCCCACAATTATTTTAATTATTTTTAGGCTAATTGTAAACCATCCACTTCAGTTGTTTTTGTTTCTCTATTTAGTAGTATAATTTTTATGGATGTGGGCTCTGGGAAGCAGGACTAAGCAGAAAAATCAGAAAACAGGTGTCAGGACTTTGCTGACTCCAGAAACCCTTTCAGTCCTGTTTTATCTTATTCTATTCTTACTTAATCCATCGATATCCCAACCAAAGGTAATCTTCTTATGAGGCATTCTGTTTCGGTGCAGCCAAACCTCAGCTGACAGGGTGGGGGAGGATGAGGAGGGGTGGGGTGTGGGGGGGCAGGGGGGGTATGTGAGGAGTGGGTGGATCGGAGACTCTTTAGAGCCTGACACTTTGCTTCAGCCATTTCATGTAGGATTAGTTCTTCTGCTCTGGGTGAACAAGTGGCAGGTTCGCCCCTATGTGGTGTGTAAACCTCACCACTGCGGATGGTAGACCCCCTGTGTCGGAATTATTTACGGATCATCAAGGTGTCTTCAGTGGAACATATAAACCAGAATTAAATTTTCACCACAAAAGGTCTCAGATCCACACTGTTTAATGTCACTGTGACGGACAGGGAAACGATGAGCTGGATTCTTCATCGTCATATTTAACGTTCTGTCTGATTTGCTTCCAAACTTTTGGCTGCCGTATGCGACTGTCTTTTTCCACTCTTATGAATCAGCTTTTAACCAACCAAAAGCGTAAAGAATCAGAGATCCAGACGAACAAGTGTTGATCTATTCATTCATTAGTGTCTTTCCAACGCAATAATGCGACAGCTCATTTTTTTTTTATATGATCTGGTTGCAAATTCACATAACTTCAAACTAATGACACAGTGAACAAGAGTCATTCTCATGTGTGATTTATTCTCTTGGATTGAACAGATAAATTACTCACATTTAAAACAATTGAGAAATACACATTTTAATCTACAGTGATATAATACATAGAGATTCAGTCTGTGCATTCTTCTGCTGAGGCCTCTGGCTCAGGAAAAGTGTTCAGTGTGACGGGAGTTTACAAAATATACGTCAGCTCGACTTATATTTTAATTGTCATCTGCAGATTCTTCCTTTATTTCTTTTGTTAGGTCCGTCGCTTGAAGCCACAGTTGCAAAATAAATTGAAGTCTTCCTCTCAAATCCTTTTTACAAAAGAATATGTTGGTTTACTCTGGAGACAGTTGAATGGAGGTGAATACTGAGGGCTATTTACAATGCTCCATGAGAGTTGTTTCTCATTTGGAAAAAAAAAAAGGTTGACTGATGACTCATTGGACCTTTATTTGCGATGTGAGGTTTATTTTCTGTTGCCAGCATCATGCCAGTGATGCCGCAGGCCATGCTTTAGAGAGTTGCATGCATAGATGCTTCACGATCAGAAGTTCTTGTAAAACTAAAGGATGTTTCAGTGTCATTTTAATGCTGGAAGGAGTCAGAGTGAGATTTCCTGCTTTCCACTGCCTGATGCTGCCAACAAAGATGAGTTAAATACAAACAACACCCACATATGAACAACTACTGTTCAGTCTTTGTTCATCCATTGAGCTCATTTTTTGTGTTCTCTGTGTGTGCTGTTGCGTTCCCATCATTGAGATGCAAGTCCGTAATAACAAAGAGGTGAAAGAGATGTGTGTTGACAATCCATACTGAGGTAGGGCCTCTGAATTGCATACTGTAGTACCATTTGTGTACTTCCTGTAAATTAATAAATCACTTTTTAATGTACTTGTTAGAAGATTGAGTGACAAGAAATCTACAAAAACTGCAAACATAACAAAATGTGGGCAGATTTGAACAATTTTAGATATTTTGTCGCCGTTTAGAAGTTGTACCTGAATTCTGCATGGATACACAAAGTTGTTAGTGGAGAGGTCATGAGGATGCTGGTGGTGTGAAGGAAGGGGCAGGGGCTCACCATGGCCTCTGGGTTGCAGGCCAGACATGCAGACAGCGTGGAGCTTCAGTTGGGAAGCGTATCCAATCCCAGTGAGGCTGCATGCTGCTTGGCCCTCAGACGGAGGTTTTCGATGCTGGTGGTCTTGCTGTTGAGGCTCCCAGGCAGACTGCCTGGTGCCGCCTGAAGAAGCGGGCTGTTCCACACCTGCTGAGCCTGCGACAGGGTCTGGTAGTAGGACTGGCAGGGCAGTGATCCCAGTGGGGAAGGCATGTTAACGTTCATGCCCAGGTAGGGCAAGGAGGATGGCGCGCTCATGTCAAAGGACGGATAGTGAACCAGGTTGTTGGTGGCTGCCATGTGCTGCCGAAACTGCTCCTGCAGCCGGAAGAGGCTGAGAGGGGATGAAGCGTAGGAGTTGCTCTGCGCTAAACCACTGGTTACGCTACTGGAAGACGGCAAGGTGGGGGAGCTCAATGGAGAGTCTGACAGATTAGGAGAAAGAAGGACATAAGTCAGTTTTCACAATTAGATCTGTCTTTAATACCCTGCTGTTGCTACTAGAGACAATAAGGGAGTTTGTGTTTGCATTCATTCATTTGTACCTGAGGTAGGACTGAGTTGTTTGCAGGATGGAGAGCTGCTCCCTGCCTGTGCTGCCTCCTCCTCTGCTTCCTCCCTGAGTTTCACCCTCGACTCCGCTCTCATTTCATCCTCCTCCCTGTCAGCAGTATCTTCTGCTGCTGACTCGCTGTCAGAGAGCTCTGGGGACGTGACGTTGACTTCCACGCTCATTTCGCCAGGCTGGGAGCGCACTGGAGCCAGTCGCTCTGACTCTGAGTGACAGGATGACGAGGAGGAAGGGGGAGGAGGAGTGCGAGTCTCGTGAACCAGGCTGGAAGTGGTGGTGGTAGTTGTGGAAGTGAGGTCCGTTTTAGAGTCTTCTGCAGTGCCCTCAGTCGCTCCAGAGGCGTCTTTCTGTTTCTGGAGCTGCTCCTTCTGGAGGCTGCGCTGCTTCTTACGAAACTTGGCCCGCCGGTTCTTGAACCAGACCTGGGAAACAGAGAATTAGATCAAACAACTGGACTTTTCATCTCCACTCTATCAGAATTCAGACTATTTCAGGGTGTTTCTGTTTACTTTTGTTTGTTTTGTAATGTTTTTACCTGCACGCGGGCCTCAGGCAGGTTGGTGCACATGGCCAGGCGTTCGCGCATCACCACATCAGGGTAGTGGGTCTTCTGGAAGGTCTTCTCCAAAGCCTCCAGCTGCTGAGCAGTGAAGGCTGTCCGACTGCGCCGCTGCTTTCGATGCTGGGAGCCATAGCGGGCCTCAAGGATAATGTCTTGAAATGTACAACCGTTGAGAAACAAGAAACATGACCAGTTTAACTTAAGGCAGAGCTGAGCTCGCAGTGAGAAAACAACACAATCATGAGTGCAAGTAGCTGCAGCCACTTATGTGATAGAAGTGAAGAATTTAATGGGAAAATAAACAACTGATTCTTACCAGCAAGTCTTTCTGCAAGAGTGAGGGCATGCACTGAAGGCCTGTAGTCAGGCGCGTGTTGTGCTTGTTGCGCCGCCTGCTGGTGAAGGTTGTACATGGCGCTTAATGAGTTCATGGCGTGGAGAGAGTAGCCGTTCACCCCGTAGTGCTGCATGACCGGCGAGATGTCTGCAAAGAAGACAAGCTCCTGTAACCATTGGGCCTCTCTTTTACTATGAGAAACCTTTTTAGTAGTCCCAAAAGGGAAAAAAGACTATTTTTGTAATGATTACAGTGCTTATTGTTGCTGAAAACTGTACGTCAACAGGTGAATTTAAACTTAGACAGCTGCGTGATGAATAAATGCATGTAAACACAAAATGATGAGTGGAGGGATAAAAAAATGGGGTGAGAATGGATAGCCTACAACCTACTGCACGTCTTCTGCTAATAATACAAAACTAAGCAGAAGTTTTGAAGAAGGAAAGTTTGTCAACGTCCAAACACAAAATAGCTAAAGGTACACATGTAAAATCAAACAGAGAAGAATAGATGTGTATGTGCAGTGTATATATCTACATGCAGTGTGTAAGTGCAGTGTGT
>JBAMHX010000016.1:18266035-18288215 GCA_037177515.1 Pseudomugil tenellus
ATAATAATAATAATAATAATAATAATAATAATAATAATAATAATAATAATAATAATAATAATAATAATAATAAACTACTTCTACAACTAATACTACTATTACTACTACTACTACTACTACTAATAATAATAATAATAAAAATAATAATAATAATATGCCAAATGATAAACCAGAGGAGTAAAAACCGTCCTGTTACGTTGTCTTAGATTATTATTTCACTACCTGCATTACTTTTAAAAATTGAAATCATTTCATTTTTGCTTATTTATGTGGTTTTCCGTTGACCTTCAATCTGAAGAACAGATTTAATTTATGGGAAAATATTTAGTGTGCTTCCAGAGAGTTTCAGACGCCTGGAGGCTTACCGAGACGTGTGACAGATCGACAGTGAAATATGCAAGGATCCCCAGTTGGGCTCCTTTTTTAATGTGGCTGCAAATAGGTTTCAAATACACGAGGCTATTAATTTATCATCAGGCCTGACATGTGAAAGGTGGGCGCGCGAGCGCGTGACTATAAGTTTGAAAAAGACGTGAACTTAAAATAATAATAGGTTGGGCTATTTCACATATTTTTAAAATTATTTGACCAAATCGTTTTTGGCTAGAATCTCCCATCTGCTGTTTTTCTTTCCTTTTTTATATATATATAGCTAATCTTCAGCTTAAAATGTGAACATAATGCTCTTCTTTCAGGACAATGTCACAATGCCTCGAGCTCTGATTTAAGCCTAATTATGCTAATTGCCGTGGATTTATGAGTTATACAGCTTTTAGCAAGCACTGCCTCGGGGCTGGAGCTCATGCATCAATTCAACACCATTAACAAACTCAAACGGTTCAGAAAACTAATAGGAAATGTGGCTAAATGGTTACTTCAGCTACAAAAACAAACGTGGACTCTTCTGAAAATTGCAATAAATCTTTTCACAATTCAGCACAGTTTTACAACCAGTTAGTAAAAATGTTTTCTGATTCAGATTGTTTCCTTTTCATTATAGTTAACATTAAATTTCTCCAAAAATGTTATCGTTATTTGACTGCACTTTAGAACATTTTTATTTTGCTCTTAATAAGTTAAATCTGAGCCACAATCGTAAACACACACAAAAGTAACCTAAAAAGTTCATCGGTGTGTCCAACTTCTCAGCAGATATCTTACCTCTTTACGTTGTTTAGCCTAAATAAATGTTCCGTCGGTGATATTTGCTCCTTATATTATTTCTTCTCTAAAATCCGCAGACAGCTGTTCATGTTTTTGTCTTCAGTTTTTTTTTTTTTTTTAATGCGATATCCGGAAATATTCCGCTGTGTCCGCTCCGCAGCCTGCAGTCCGTCACACTGGCTGTTGGAGGATGTGGACCTGCCATATCGGCCTTTAAATCGCTCCGGGTGGGGTTAAACAGACGCTCCTTCTCTGCACCAATCACATCGCTTTCCTCCCTCACCGTGCCCCCCCACCCCCATCTCAGTGCTTGTCACTTAAAGGATGACTGCTGCAGCTAAACTGCATCTATAAAATATTTGAGATTTCTACCAGAACAGATCATTATTTCAATGTCACTGCTGGACTGCTGTTTAAATGTTTGGGGAATATGGACCAAATACTTTTATTTACAATATTAGTGGCTATATGCGTAACCGTTAGAGCGGAATCAAAAATAAAATAATTATCATTGAATTTGTGTAATTATTTTTTTATCGTCTCTGCAAAAGTAATTTTTATAATCTCAACTCAAAATCTAACAGATAGCCATTATTTTTACTTCTAAATTTCTTTTTTTTATTATAGCTACTTAGATCTTTTTCTTTTGTTTTTTCTTTATTCGGCTATACAGGCTAAAATTTGAATGACTAAAAAATGATAGGTAGTGTCCAATAATGAAAACAAATCTTGAGTTGTGGAAAAAAATAACACTGCAGCTTCATCTTCACATTAAATAAATGGCAAAGCTGAGCCAGAAAAAGGTCCTTACAAATGAAATGATATGCAAATGGAGGCTCAGCGCTGGCCTTTATGTTCTGGCAGTGAGTGTAGCGCGGCGACTTTCGGGTTAATTCCGAGCTTTAACTTTATTTTGCTGCTACCACGGTGTGAGCGCCGTTTCGGTGGGAATGCAGCTGAGATGGAGAGATGCAGGATGGGCTGCTCTGCCTCCAGCAGCTCCCCGGCCCCGAGGGATTTAGGTTAGGATTGGGTAGACAAGACGCCATTTCACCCTCCAAAAATGTCTTAAAATGACTGCTGGTAAGAGGATTAAAACAATAATGCCCCTCTCTTCTTCTTCAAGGTTTTTAGAAAAGATTTCTTCTTGCGAAGAAAAACCGTTTAGGCTGGAATTAAGGGCAGCAAAAGTAGCCTTTTAATGTAAAGCTTGCATATTTTGTTGAATTTTCTTCGAGAGGGAAAGAGAGAAACCAGAAAGGTGGGGTGTAAGGGTTAAACCCCTAAATTTCATTTTTGGTCACATTTATCCCTAAAACTTTAGACCCCCGAAAAAAGTGTGTGAAAATAAAATCATGCTCTTTTTCTCTTAAAGCGTTTCCCCAAAGTTAATTTTATATTATGAAAGTATTGCCTTCCATATATTTTAAAATATATTTCTAAAGTTTTTATTGTGCTAATGAGTTTAGGTTTAAAATAATTAAGAAATATAAACTGAAAAATCTACAGCAACATGGCGATAAACACCAACATGAAAATAGTAAAATATATATATAAAAAAAATCTTTATCCTTCTGCCTCTTACGAACTGAGGTTTTCTTCTTTCTTTCTGTTGTCCGTTTAGCTACAGAGCATTTCGGCCTGAAGGGGGGAAAAAGGAAAAGAAATCCGATTAACTTGTGAACCGATGGAAGTAAGAACTTAAACTGGAGGTAAATCTGGGTAGTGTCTCATTGTGAGAACCGCTTCTAAAGCAATTAAAGCGAGGAGGAATTCCTGTCAGCTGCTCTTCCTCAAATCAGCTTTTTACGCAGCGTAATGCGGGCTAATGTCCAGCATGGCCGAGGGCTTTATTGCAGGTGTCAAGAGGTTCTGCTATTAAAATGATATTAGGGGCCAGCGGTGCTGCACTAGCCCCTTCTGTCTGCACAAGGATGGGTTGGACAGTAAACTCCCTCTGACAAGTTTTGCACTGCATTTTTAAGTTGGAGAATAGACCTGAGACAAAAAGGGACACATGCACGATCTACTGAGGAAAGGTTTTTAGGTGGTAAAAGTGAGATCCAGAAAGGGAAAACATAAACACTTAAATATACATGTATAACCCGTGACAGTAAGACCTCAAAACCTGTAAACTGTGGTGTGTATGTGTAGGTCCATCTACGCGGTTTTTCTTTTATGTTGCTTTTTTTGTATGTTTGAAAAATTGAAAATCTTTAATGAAAACAAAGTTTAAAAAAAGGGAGATCCAGAAGTTTTTAAAAATCACATGTATGTTTTAAGTGCAAGTTGTGATAAAAAAAAAAAAAAAAAACATATAAAACCAGGCATTAAGCCTGGTGACTATACCAAATCCCTTATATTCTACCTGCTCATGTTGTTTGTCTATTTAAATACTTTGGATTAGTGCTTTTGCTCTCTTGTTCTTAATATGTATTGCTGGGTATATATTTGTTTAACCAACATTTATTTAAGACCCAGCGTCTCATTTATAAGAAAGATCTGTTTGGTTTTGCAGAATGTGTCTCAAACTAAAAGTGAGTTCAAACCACAAAAACTTTTATCTTTGCCTCTTTGTCAAATCAAACTGAAACAGTGAGCATGTTTTTACATTTCTAAATTGGTTTTGTTGTGTCCTGGACTTATAATTAAATATTTTCAGATTATATACATATTTAATGTATAAAATACAGTTGAATCCAGGGAATTAAGAAAAAAACATTTTTAACATTTATTTCAGAAAACAATTTAGCAATGAAAGAATGAGCTGTTTGGCTGAAATCTTAACTGGACTGTTATGTTGCAGTGATTTAATCTTTTTAATGTAATGCTTCACTGAAGGAATGGCTGTTATGTGCATGATTAGCTAATCTGAATGATTATTTTTATTAATCATTCCACTCTGTCAGATATCTGAAAGTAGAGTGTTTTTACTTGTTTGTTCCACACTTTTCCCAAACAGCAGTCAAAAGTCAAAGGCCATTTATTTTTTGCTATGGACAGGCAAATAATTTTATTTTAGTCAGACTTGAATAAAACAAATGGATGGATTATGGATGGATTAATTTAGCATAGCAGTGTTGGTAGATTTGCAGCTTAATAAGGTGCAGCCTTACATGTTTATCCACACCCTGGATATGCCAGCGCTTGTGCCTACTCTCAGAACTCCAAATTCACCTCAGATTTTTGTGGATTTCATTGGCACACTTGTTGTTCTCTGTACTTTGGCTGCATTGGAGTTTTATCATGTTAAAGCTTTCAGATGTGAGTTGCCGTCTTCGCTCTCAATCAATCTCCCGCTTCAAAACTTCTATCCCTGCATCAGGACTTTGGCAGCCTGAATCAGCGCTCAGCCGGGAGAAGCTGCAGAGATTTATAAATCATCTGCAGTTTATAATCAGGTTTATAGCGCGTGAATGTTTGTAATTTTACCCCTCAAGATGCTTCCTATATTTCCAAGTGGCAATCTACACACACTAGTCGAAAGTTGACACATTCAGGCTTCAGAGCTCATTAACTTTTATCATTAGATTTTCTTTAAGTTCATGAATATATTAGGTTTTGAACCAGCTGCTGTGGTCGGCACATGCTCTTAGTCAAGGTTAGCTTGTGCTCATTTGGGTGAAATTAATCATTTTGATGCATGGTTCAGAATTGACTGCTTCTATGGGACTTGTGTGACTGGAGTAACAAAGCAACTTGCCATTAGGAGGCCTCTGGCTGTGTATTAGTGGGGCATTCACCTTTAAGACTACCCTTACATGTGTTGGATACCTGGTTTTAAATGGACAAAACTACTCTTCGGTCTTTTCCTTTGCACGGATTTAGTTCAGTCTCATCCAGCCAGAGGCTCTCATATTTATGGTATGAAAAAAATGCAGGGGCATGAAGATAAAAAGTAATTATGAGTTTAAAAGACATATTTAATGGTACAAGTTGTGCAGCTATACTGCTTTAATTCCTGCACAATTATCATAACGTTTTCATGAAAACACAAACAGTTTTAGAAAATAAAATGTTTACAATATGTTTGATTTTTTAGTGATTTATGATTTAGTTTCTGTATCGTCAGAGTGAACTCCAACATCTGTAGTAGCTTTAAATAATAAAAAGAACTAAATAAGCTGAATGCTGCAACAGGTGGTTATGATGGTGCTACATATTGCATTTCAGGGCAATTCGTCAAATAATAAATGTCCAGCAGAACACATTTTTACTGATTTCTCTGACCAGATCCTTCAAAATAAAAAAAATATCCAGAATTTAATTTTTGCATTTCTGAATATGAAAATATTGCAATCAAGACGATGTGCTATATCATCCTTCCTTTTGATTACAGTTTTAAGTCTTCTGGGAGCTGAGAATATTTATTGTTGGAGTTTAGCTGGTATTCTTGCAGAAGTTTAGCTCAACAGTACAGTTTTTGGATTTTTTCAGATTGTCTACGTTATCAGTAAACAGATATGAACCGTAGAAAAGTCAGCCGAGCACATAATCTACATAAAGTGTAGAAAAATCACCACAGACCTCATGGGAAAAGATGTGCTCTCGCTGCAGCATATTGGTCTTCAGAATAAAATGATATGCTTCTGCATGCATGTGCAAGTCACCCACACCATAGTCCTTAATAGATCCACACATTATCAAAAACACAAGCATTTGATATCTTTTTCCGACGGCAGCCTGCACCAGCCTTCTCATACCTAGCACATATAATCATATACCTCTTTTTCTCAAGAGCAGCTTAAACATTGACACATCTGAACAAAGAAAATATCTCCACTGCCTTTCTGTTAATGGTCAAATGACGTATCTGCACTTCCTCATTGGCTCACTGGCTTGCTCATTTTGTAATGCAGTCTTAGTTTTACATTGCTGGGTGCATCACTGGGCTTTGATGGGGAAATCTGCTTTCCGAGGCACAAGGGTTCCTAATGTCCTGACAGCAGTGACCTGCAGTGGTTTGATATGCTCACCTTGTTCATGTTCTACAGAAAGGTAATTACTGATGTGTCATAATAAACATTTTCATTACTCATTGGAAAGCTTAATTAAATTATATATCTGTAAATAATAATATATGATAACTTGGAAGACTGATAAATGACCTCAAAATAAATGCCAGTTTAGTGGTCGCAGCCTTCTTTCTTTCTTACAGTCCTATCATTGAGCATCTGTAAGTACAGAATAAAACACAGAATTTCCACTTTGACTTTTCACTGTAAAACTTTGACACCAAACACTGACAGAAATGAGGCATAAAAGAATAAATCAGGTTAGATAAAAATACAGTTACTGCCCAGATGTGAGGCTGACCGGGAGTTGTTCTCATTATTTCTATATCCTTGTTATTCTGCAGATGCAGCCCGTCATGGAGCAGGCGGAGCGACTCCTCTGAACAGTGTCTCTGGCAGACTTGACATATCGAGGTTGGCAGGTTTGTTTCCTCCCTCTTTCTCAGAGTTGGTCCTTGGTTGTGCCCCTGAGGCTGCGGCCCAGCACAAGGGTTCCTATTGTCAGGCCCTAATCCAGGGGCTACACAGCTTTAGCAACATGGTGGGATAAAAGCCCATCAAACCACTGCTTTATGGGGGCAAATCTTACCTAATCCGTCGCTTTATCTAAACAAAAGGAAAGAAACAAGAGGATAGAAAGAAAATGTGCAGACACAGGGCAAGGCTGGGAGCTACAATGCAAAGAAGTAGTTTCATTGGAGAAGCTAACCATTTTTGACAGGCTTTCACTAAAGAGCTGACAAAAAACGGACACCGAGATTCCAGAAGGGGTTGTACAGGGCCCTTTTTTCTCCCTCTTTTTCTAAAGTTAGGCTTTAAGATCCTTGAGGGACATGTCGAAATTAGTGAGATTAAATTCAAAAACCTGAACTATTAAGAGCACTTGGCAGGGAGCACCTGTCAGTTTGGTACGCTTGAAAGAAATTGTTCTTAGTTTACTTGGTTGATGTAAACAAGTGACAACAATGTGATTTTGAAAATTTTCTTTGCTCTTTTTACAGACTGGGAAAAGGGAGTATGGGAATTTCACTTACCCACATCACTCAGAAAATCTGCCCCATCACACTGACTGGGTGACCCAATCATGAAGAATTCCCATTTAAGAAAACACAAGTCAGTGAGAATTTGCTTAATTTCATTTACAGATTCAACACATTTATCTTGAATAGACTCCCTTGTTAATCAGAGGACCCTCCAACTCATATATTTTGTGTGGATGCACACTGTATTTCAAGTATGTGTGCTTGTGTTGTGTGTGTGTGTGTGTGTCAGGGGCAAATCCCCTGACCCCATTTCATGTCTGCTGCCAGTTCCAATTTCTATCTTTGCACTGCAGCAACTCGCTTCAAATCCCAAGCGTCACATCTGCAAATGACTCCGTGAGTTACAGGCTCCATTTTCTGCCACAGCCCAGTTGCTCCACAAGAGGACCGTTTTCAGCCCGGCGGTCAGAAAGTCGAGAAGAGATTGAGAGCAAGCTAGTTCAGGCTCTATGTACATAAACCACCTCAGCCGGGGGCTCTCTCAGGTATACGGACACAGTGACATATATAATTCACCACCTGACGGTAAATACACTGCCCTCATTCACACACGCACAACAAAGATCAGACTTTTAAAATTTTATGTACGTCGTTGAGCACAAACTGTTTCGTGTCATGCCCCCTGCTGGCCTGTGTTTCTGCCTCGCGAGTGGGGTAATTAAGAGATAATAGGCTGGGGATGTTCATCAGGGACTGAGTGATTAGTGATTCATTACATGAGCTTAGAATGAGGAAGAAGAGAGGAGGGAAGCAGTAGGTAGGTGGGTGGGTTGGGTGGGAATGCTGGAACAGCCTGACAAATTGCTAGTGGATTTATCCAGGGTAATTAACTATCACCCAGGGAAAGGGCTGGGACCGCAGAGATCAGTAACCTACAATGGAGTCCCACTGCCAACACACAGACAGGCTGACTTTGGTTTTATAGATTTATAGAAAGCCAGTGAACAATAGTATACCTCAAACCAATAATAATTCTAAAAAGATTTTTTACATTTTTTTCTTTAAAAGATGTTTGTATTTTCATGTATTTTATTTCTTTTGGCTTTCTCACAGTGCATTTGAAGTTTTTAAGACTTTTTGTCCAACTTTCCACTGCAATCATGGACAGCAAGCTTTCATGCACGCCACTACTCAGAACAAAGGTCTATATTTTTGCATGATTAATGTTAAATGCATGACTGAAATTCATCAGATTCATTTAACATAACTTTGCTTAACAACACAAAGCCATAAAATTCAAATTTATGCTTTTTGTAGACCACAATAGTATCACTTCTACACGACAGTTCCACATTCCTATACAGTCACCATTGATGCATTAGGGTAAATATATAGTAGAACAGTGTAAAATATACAGTTTAGTGCTATTACACTTTTAAGAACCTTTGCATGGCACAGACAAAAGCCTTCTACCCTTTATTTGACTATCATGATCCTATAAAGTGGGAACGTTTATTCCCCATCTTCATAGATCTTCCAAAGCCAGCCTCCCATCCTGGAGTAATCCTCTCTGGTTCATATCAGCATCACAAAGCGGTGCACGCTTACATGGAGAAGTTGATTTTCTCTCTCTGTTTTATCTGATTTGGCAGCACTTAGAAACAGCTCTAAGTCTTTTCCAGATTAAAGGGAATAAAATGGAGGGAAAAATCAGCCGGTGTGATAACCACTTGCCATACGCTAGATACCTCTCAGAATTCAACATCTGTCTATTGTTGTTAAATCCGCTTTATAGCATCTGTGGGTCATCTGGATTCAAACATTTAGTGAATTGAGGCTCATCTGTTGAGCTTAAGTCACTCTTGAGATGCTTTTCTCTTCTCTTTACTCTCGAGAGCTCCACCAAACTTCTCATCAGAACAATTGTTCTTTTTCAAACACCTCTGAAAACTCTCCCTGCCAAGTGTCTGATACATAAGTTAACAAAATGTAAAAAAATAAATAAAATAAATGATTCTGTGTATGAGTGTACACAGTTCACTATAAATACAACTTATTCATGGTTTCTGACAGCTAAGCTTCAATATAATCCATTATAAACTCCATTCACCAGCCTGCATCTCAGTAAGAACATACACTGAAGTTGTTAAGTCAAGCTTTTCCCCCATAAGCTTTATTATAATGTTTTATAAAATGAGCATAAGGGATGGTTTTATTGTTGTTTCATAATCAGGGTTTATGCTTTGTTCTGTGGAAAGCCTTCTTTAAAAGGCTTTGGCTGGCTGGTGGGGCAGGGCTGCATCTGGCATTAAGCCACAGACGGACCAGAGCAACACCAACATGACCACTGAAACAGCAGCACTGAGCTATTTGTCAAAAGAAATGCAAGGTGAAAATCCAACTGTTCATTCATGAGAAATAATAAAGCTTTATTTGACCTTTTTATTACCGTTGTCATATATGATTCCTTGACTATGTCCAGTCATACTCGTCAACATGTTGCATCAAACAGGAGAAACGAGTTTATACTTACAATCTCGTGGCGATTTAGGATTCACTGATCATTACACGTAATGTATTTTGTAAAGCTGAAATAAAAAGAGAGTTCAGATTTTATAACAGAAAAAAGTCAGATTTTGAGGACAGATGCTCTGACTGCTGCAAAGGAGAGCATAACATGTCTGAAAAGTTAATAAATTTCACAAGGACTCATTTTCTTTTTAGTTCATGTTGTCACATCACACATAATACTGCTTTGTTTCAGCTTTGCCATTTTTTTGCAACTTGTTTTTAACCTCACCTTATACCTCAGGGTTCTCAAAATGATAGAGGAAGAAAAATAATCACTCTCACATTATTTTTCTGTTTTTGCTGATATATAATGTAATTAGTGTCATTTTCTAAAAAAAATATATAACCGGTGTTCCCCCTCAACCAGGAAAAAGGCCTATTCACACAACATTTTCAAGTCAGAGCTGATGCATGTCAAGGTGGAACATATGGATTCAAAGCTGATCCATTGCTCATCAGCCTCAAGAGAGGGAGTAGCAGTGGTAAAATAATCTTTGTCTGTTTGAGGGAGACCCAGTTTCACGTTATAATTAGAAGCAGTGACACTGTGGCAATGCAGCTGATTCTGCTTCACCTTACTTTGCATAAGCAGACACTGATGCAGGACTGATGAAGCAGTTTAGCAGGTGTGAATTTCCAACAAATAGACAATAAATATATACCTCATGCTGAAAAACTTTATTTGTCACACTCCATCCACAAAATAAGTTAAATCTGCTAAACTGGAATACATTTAGATGATTTTTGTTTCATTCTCAATTAGAAATCTGAAACTAGGTTTGCTTGTAAAGCAAGTAAAAGTATTTAGTAGTTTATATGCTAGTAAAAGTGTGTTAGACATGATGACAAAAGTAATCAGAGGTCAAATTTGGACTTTAAAATGTTATAATATTAAAATCTGTTGTGCTTACTGGTATCTCTATTACACATTATTACCTGAATCCTTATGTTAAATATAATAAATCCTTTTTAATAACCGATAGAAGCTTGTTTGTGTCTCTGTGTCGCCCTGTCCAGGGTGTACAGATACTCCACCTCCTGCCCAATGATTGCTGGGATAAGCTCCAGCTATCGACCAACCTTTATTGGAAGAAGTGGTAAAGATAATGGATGGATAAGGAGCTGGAAAGGGGGAAACACATAAGAAGTATAGTGAATGTGAACATTTATATTCTTGCATACAGCTCCTCAGGGTAGTCTCTGGATATGCTCACTTCAGTGAATAAGTGAAACATTTAATTAATCTTAATCAGCCAAATTGGGAAACTGGACCTAAAACCTTGTTTTAGTTTCCAGTAAAAACAAAATGATCATGTGACTGTTTCCTAATTAATTTAAAAAATATGTTTTTGTGTGTTTGTGCAACAATCTATAAAACTCAGAATTCATCATGGACAAATTTCCCAAAGCTTAATTACTATGTGATGTCAATGAGCAGAAGAGTTGACAGTGTATTTTACAGGGTTACTTGCAGATCATGTCTGCTTCCAGCCATTTGGCTCTAATTACAGTCTGGTAGAAGCCTCCACTGAGACGGCAAGCCAGTATGGAAATAGGTGCTTAAGAAAGGACTGTTTAAAAGTGCCTGAAGGCATCTGGCTCTCTCTAGGGCAGCTGTGGTGGGCCACTTAACCTGGATACCTGCACACTCATACACACCCCACCAATCACTGATGAATGAAGTACTTGCAACATCTGAGTGAAAAAGAAAAGCCTCAGATTGACTAAAGTTATTGTTTCCTTTAAATAAACCTTATAAATTTGAGGTAATGGGTGGACACTTAGACAGAAAAGAGTCTTTAAGAATAAAAAGAAGTCTTGCTGGGCCCAACAGACCATGTAAGGAGTCATGTCATCCGGTCTGTCAGATGGGAACTGGCTAGAGGACCCCAGGAGTAAGAGCTACAGTCCTCTTGTTAGATAATCCCTCCAACAAACGACACCACCAGTAAAAGGAGCCATGTATATGTTTTTCTGACTCTAATGGTTGATTAACAGTTAACTGGTCTCAAATACTGTCATTGGGAATCAATGTGTAGGGAAAATACATGACTCAGAGTAGGGAATGAACTATTTCTTACCTTTTCTTATGCAAATGTGCAAATGTTATGCAGAATACATCAAAATCATTTTCTATTTTGGATAAAAAGCTTTGACAATGTCACACTGAGACTGACTGGGGAGATTTACCATTGTGTGTGTGTGACTGTCTTGCTCAAGGGCCACTTGTGCACACACAAATACACACACTGGACCCCTTTAGCAGAGTTCTGACTCTATATGAATATGAATGAAGAGGTTTTAACATGGGGGGGGGGGGGGGGGAAATCTGATGACGGTGCAGGAAAAGACCACAACATCTACAGGGATGTGTGACTTCCCAGCCCTGCCACTGATGTGATAAAGTGGTTGAATTTGAATAAATGTGTGTGTGGGGCCGGGTGTGAGTATGCCTTGTCACAGAGTGTGTCCCATCAGATGGATATGAATAATGTATTTATGTCTAACCCCCTGTGGTTGTCTATACAATCTTGCCTGTGAGTGTTGTGTTTAGCCTGCCCAGCTGGCCGGGTCACAGGGGATGCACACACATTATGTCAGAGTCCCAGGAGAGGTGTGGGTGCATGTTCCCTTTTCATCATCAATCAACAGAGCAAACTGTTTAACAACAACAAAGAGGCAGTTAAGAGGCCCCTTAGTTCCTGCCAAAATTGGCGATAATTACCTAAACATGAAGTTGTCAGGCCTCTCACTGCATCTGCCTCTTTGGATTGTGTGCAGAATCAGCCACGTCTCACTCACACTGGGACAGACAGTAATTGGTGAGATTGATTTTTAAAAGCTTGTTTCACCCACCATTTGCCCTTATGGAGTGTTTTTTTTTTATCAAGCTTGATAAATGCCTTTTAAAGCTGTCCGATTATTTCAATTTGGGGAAATGTGTTTGTTCACTTTGTGAATTTTTGCATATTCTCTGAATTTCCTGTCATCTCTGCAGTGACACGTTTTTTCTGAGAGGGTGACTCAAAAGTGACTCAAAGACATTTCTGTGATAGATCTTTCTACATTTGTATATTTTAAGCTCTTATAACAAGACCAAGATCAATATGTTTCTATAGCAACATATAATTACCAATAGAAACGAAAGAAAAATCTGGGAGTGTAAAATCAAATTGAAAAAATTACCTAAAAACAAGCTTGTGCTCATTAGCTATTAGTTTTTTATTTTTTTATTTTTTTTGCAGTTATTATTTTTTACAGTATGCAAAAACGTCTAAAATCTCTGTCCATAACGAATGCTTGCTCCCACGCTGCTTCTGAACTGGTCTAATTTTCAGCCCAACTCTTTTTTCACCATAACACTCGTTTACACAACATGTGTCTAATGATGAGTTGGAAAATCCTCAAACCACCTTGAACAGCATTTATTTAAAATTTTATATCCACCAAAAACCAGATATAAGAGAATAACACGTACATGAGGGTTTGCCACTAAAAAAACAGCCTTTTCTCAATCAAACACTGACATTAAATCTTGCTTCATATCTACCGTATAATTAAAATATCATCTTGTTTCATTTTCACTCCAGTCTGGATCAGATCACCTGGACTGAAAGCACTAGATGTACTGATATACATGAACTCATTTCTTGAAGAACAGAATGCAAAGTTATGTTTCGTATTCTAGCTGTACCCGAGAAACCACGGGCCTTAAATCCAGCTCCTCCGTAACCACTGCCCCCTAGAACAGTTTTCCCATCACTGTTTTCTCATCTATAGTTATTGTTTAGATTGAAAATATTTTTTTCTTTTGATAGCATGACTGACAAGTTGAGGAGGTTGAGGAAAACGCAGAAAAATCTTTCTGATAAATTGAAATAATCAGACACTTTAGACTAAAACAAGACTCATTGAGGACAGATCATAGTATTTGTATTTTTCTCCTTTTTAACTGAAGTTAAAGAAAATAAGATGTAAAAAATTCTTATAAAATCACCAACAATGAGAAGAAGAATTTTAAAACAAAGTTAGTAATCATTTATATTGCATATATGGAATTATGACTTTAAACCGAGTCAGAGGTTTTTATTAGCCCTGGAATGACTTACAAAGGCAGACTTTAGAAACATACTCTAAAGAGTTGCATAGCCTTGAAACACAGAAACTAATCCATGATATTGATCAGTGTGTTTCATATTGGCCCCTGTAATCCATCAAGCTAACAGTGTGGGATAGGCCTAATTTATATCATCTGAAAGGTGTAATCAAAGATGAATGAACCCCAGCGTGATAGAAATGTGTGCTGGGTCATAATTTCTACCACTGTGAGTAATGGTGGGAAGGAATAAACACAACAGTCGATGTGAAAGAAGGTAGAAATAAAGTCAGGGTTTGTGCTACCAGGGTGAATGCCTGAAAGCTTTTTCTATAGAACAGCTCTGAATACAAACTTACTGACTGAGATTGTGCCATAAATGCATATTAGACACGTAAAAGGTGCCGAAGAACATGAAAGGTTAAATATAAACTTTACCTCTGGCTCCTTTTAATTTAATTGTACCTGAAACCAATCATTTATGACCAAATAGAAGATTCAAGATTAGTAGTTTCAATCATCTGAGGTATTCTTTCTTCTCAGACAAATTTATTAAATACCAAACAATAACAACATAAGTGTTGTAGCTAATTGTAGCTAATCTTGCATATCTTTAGTTATCCGCAGCTTGGCAGAATTAGTCAAGTGTTACTGAAAGCTAAAACTTCAATAGCATCTTTATCCTTCATACAATGAAGAAGCTTGCGTACATGGACGACCCAGAGGGTAAATGACGGCTGTAAGGAAGCTCCAGGAGTAGCTGTGGAAAAGGAAAGAGGGTGGAAGTAAATATGTGTAAATATATATAAATGTTTCCTTTTAAAAAGCCACTTAAGAACTCCAACCCTTTAAATAAGGCCAGGAATAATCTGTTCCCTCCGTTGCAGTAGATCCAGCAGGGATTTGCAGAAACATTCGGCAGTGACACAGATCTACATAATCATTTTAAGTTTCTACCCGCTCCTTCCAATGATTCTCCTGCTGTCACTTTAGATACCGCTAAAACTGATTTGGGCTCCCTAATCTCCCAGTATTTCTTAGACTTTAAAAATCTCTAATATCATAAGGAGATTATTTCATTTATAATTGATTGAGTGCATTTGCCGGAGTGCCACTTCAAAGTTGCTGAATTAAGGATGCATTTGAAAAGCATGGTGCTGGGCGTTGTGAGTCGCAGGGCGGGGTGTGAGGTTATGTTGGGGATGAGGATGGCAGAATGGGGGGGTGGGGGGTTTGGGAACGGTGGTGTTGGTTGGGGGAAGCTTGTGTCTTCTCTGTGGAGGGAGCGGCAGCTGATCCACGGAGATTTATTAAAATGGGCTCTTGCTTAGTGGAGGAGGCATGAGAGGACACTACCAACTGGGGTCCTAGCAGCAGTGGTGGGAATCAGTGTCTGTGCTGCCAGAAAGGAGCCTCTTTCCTCACAGATACTGCTTCAAGCACCGTCCATCCTACTAGTTCTTCCAAAAACTCATCAAGAAGATGATTCCTAGGTGAAGACTGCTCTACCTGGAAGAGACTTTCCCCAAATATCTTCATTTCCTCTCAAGTGAAACCGCTCTCGACTGTCTAAAAAAAAAGTGAGCATACTTCAATAGCCTTATTTCTTAAGCTCCATCTTCGGATTCTCGAGTACACACAACCCTAAAATCTTCAGCGGCCAGGACTGAAATATGAAGTAGGTGACTTTCTATCTGCTTTGTATGACTCTCATCTTCTCATTGGCTTACCAACACCTGCTCTCTTCCCTTTGGACCATTTTTAGGGTCTTCATTAACACAGACTGTGATAGAGAGTCTTTAAAGCAAATCCACCCCAGCCCAAAAGAACAGGAAGGAGATATGGCCTTTTGAGAAGCTCAGGTCTACTGAAGTGCTTAGTTCTGACTAAATGAATCTTGACAGTGAGGAGGATGCTCTCCTCCTGCCCAGTATTGTGCCAACTGACTGGGCACCCCCACCACAAGCTGCCTTAGATGCTTTGACTCCCCTTCCCCTACTTACTCCACCAGCACCAGCAATGGCCCAACCAGATCATAATCCTCTTAACGCTATGCCTTATTAACCACTCATCTAAATGACATGAAAGCAACCGGCTGGAGAGGGAAGAAGGGGGGAAAAAAGTAAATTATTTCCCCTGGAATAAAGTCCTGGCCCTTTCACTATACAGTACTTTGTATTTCACATTTGATTATGTGACAAGTGTATCTAAGTCTGCTCGGGGCTCAAGAGAAATGTATTTCAGAGCCCATCAAGCACACCAAATTTAAAAGAAGGTCCAATGTGGCCTGTGATCATAGAGCTACGTACACACAAGCACACACAGATAAATTGAATTCCAATTAAGGCGACTGCACAGAAGATGAATAAATGGATGATCCATTTGGCTTACTTTTTTCAATTGAGGAAACTATGAAATACTGATCCCGCTTTACCCCCCTGTGGAATCCACTCATTAGGGTCCAATGCTTGAATTAAGAACTCAGTTTCCATTTCCCTTTATTTGCCCTCACACACTTCATCACCCTGCCTGTACCCCTTTTGAACCTTTGTAATACTCAGTACAACCACCTGTAAATTAATTCTTGGTTCAACCATTTGACCCAGTTTTGACTCCAGAGGTAATAGAGGTTTGTTCCTCTGTGGATTTACTGACACAGGTTTATGAAGACCTAAAAGTGCAAAAAAACAGCTCTGGGAGCTGGTTGCATGTGGACACAATGTATGTCTCCATGCAGTGTTAGTTGTATAACAAGCTTACCGTATATCTTAAATGTACACACATAACACGTATATTACCTGATTATTATTTACATATAAACGATTTCTGTGGACAAAATGAGGTAGAGCTTATTTAAATTTGATGTTGTTATACATTAATTTATTAATTCAAATGAGTTCCAGCTCTAATAAATAGTTTTAATTTATTTTTTATTGTGTTTATTTACCCAGTTTTGGTTTACTCTGATGACTCATTTAGCACCAGAGAGACGTGTGAAAATAAATAATGGTCTTTAATGCTCTTCTAAACTTCAATGTATGGGTAGAATACAGTAATTGGGTTGCTACCAGGTGAGTAAGCAGGAGCCATCTGGTCACAAGGAAGTCTTCCTCTTAAATCCAGCTATAATATATGTGAAAAAATAAGGGCCACATTTAAACTATTTAAAAACACTTATAAATGTTCAAATTGCCCAGAAAGCTCAACCTTTTTGATCCACCAGTTGTCCAGGTTTTAAATTCCTCACACACATCCAGCCTCTGGTAAGCCAGTGTGTGGACTGTATTATCACACTTGTGACAGAATCTCACACTGCAACCATAAATGACATTGCCGGGTCCAAGTCTGGATCATGGTGCCATTCTCAAGTCTGTGTTTAGTCACACTGAATATTTCCATCATGTCACCAATGGATATTGACTGACAGATTTAATTAGTATTTGACCAGCCTCAACTACGTGAAAAAGTCCAGTCTTACTTGTATACATCCAACATCAGACAGTAAACTGTTTTCAGATACACCCCCCACCTCCCTTCCATTCTTTGCTGGAATCACTTGGAGACTTTTCAGCATGAAATGTAGCACTGGTCTGTGTTTTGACCTGTTCAGATAAACTGCTGTTGAAATTTGCCTTTCCATTTACTCCTCAAAGTGAACACCATACTCCTGTTAAGTTGACTAAAGTCACCATGTCCAGGGCTTTGTAAGGTCTGTTTAGCTTCCCCACATCTTGTTTTCTTGTGGCTCCTCAGCACTCTAAGTCCTTTTCAGGGAGTTTATGAGGGCCCGCCTTGTGGAGAGAAAGCTTTGGTTGTGTTTGCTTTGGGAATAGTCTCCTGACAGGGTGCTAAAGGAGCATGTCAGAGCACGGGTCCCAAAGTGTTTGGGTAAAGAGAGCTGCTACTTCTTGCCACAGAGGAATCCGCCCTTCTTCGGTAATCTGTCACACCTCCTTCTAAATAAAATGGCTCAGAGATTTTCACACAAGTCTGTCAGGGTTAATATTTACCCCTGCCCTTTGGGCAAGGCAGGAGAAAAGAGGGAGGGAAAGTTTTGGATTTGAAAACGGGGAGTCTTCTATGTGTCTTCTTCTATAGTTGATATTCAAAGAAAGGCGGTTTATACTGTTTACCAAATGTGTTTGAAAAAGTATTTTATAATTGTGGGAAAATGTTTCACTGGTTTAACTTAAGAAACGAAAAAGTTAATTTAAAAGTAGATCTATGCTGCAGTTGGTTTAATCAATGAGAAATGGGTCAAGATGAGAAAAGTAATTTGCACAGGGTTGCAGAAAGAGGAAACAAAATATATGAGCTGATTAGTCTGCTGTTTATAAAAAAAAAAAAAAAATAGAGGAAGTAAACCTCAGCTTTAGGAACTGGGGTGACAATAGTGGAAAAAAAGAGTCAATTTAAACTTTTTACCAGTACTGAAACTATGAGATACATATTATTCTTAGTTTTTAAGTTAATTGTGAAAGCATTTTGACTAATATATTTGCAGAAGTTGAAAAGACAAAATGTGAAAGGTGTGGTGAGATGTTTTTCTGAAAGATAAGTAAAAAATAATTGTCCTCATATAAATTGAGTTATATGTCTGCATTTGTCTTATTGGTCTATCAGAAGTCTCTACTGCTGTTGTAGCTTTGTGGGCACAAGAGAGGAAGTAAGAAGGTCCCAAATACAAGATGCACAGAGATGGATGAAGATAGATGGAAAGTTTCATTTAACAAAACTACTAATGTAGACAAAACAACACCACTAACACACAAATGAAAACTTCCAAACTAACTAATAAAAACTAACAATACTAACTAAAACTAATCGACAACTACCACACACACACACACAAACAAACACACACACACACACACAAAACAAACTGGTAATAAATAAAGGAAGCCTGAAACATGTACACAAAGGGGCTGATAACATGAAACTAACAGAACTAAAAAAAGACTAGAAAATAAAATAGACAACAAAACCCAAAAGGACAGCACTAATCAGTGGGCCCCAAATTCAGTCTGGCTCAGATGTTTATTTCTGTCAGTAATTTGGAAACTTAAAGTGTTTTATCATCTCAATTTTAGGGATAACTGTAAGACTCAAAACTATATCCTCATTGAGTTTATATTCTAATGTCCGACAACAGAATTATCACAATTACAAAAATCAACACCTAAACTCATTTCTACTGCAAACCAGAGGAGTAATGACTGAAGCTCTGCTGCGCTGCCGAGTAGAGTCGCTCATAGTGTACAGTCCACGCAAAGTTATTCAGTAAGTAAACCTAAACATGCAGCATTGTTTTTGTTTCGGATTTAGATCACTCTAGCGTACCAGATATAATATTCAGGATGATATTTTTTCTTTATTTGCACACACCAGGGGTGTCCAAAGTTAGTCCTAGAGGGACGCTTTCCTGCAGGTTTCCCTGTGTCGATGCACCTAGCTTGGATCCAGCAGCAGGTGTGTTGGAGCAGGGATACAATACATGGAAAACCAGCAGGATTGTGGCCCTAGAGGACTGGAGCTGGACACCCCTTGCATACACAATAGAAATGTAAAATAACACACATTTATATCTAATTGTTACATAGTGACATGTGGTCATTTTCTGAGCTGAAGAGTTCTGGTATTGAGTCCTGTTGGTTTATTCAGTATTGTTCTACTTTTCTCATTAAAGTCTCATTAACAGAATACTAATGTGATTGTTTCCTAAAAACATGTACCTTTAACACAAACACCTGTAAGTTACTACTTATTTCAGGTGGAAAGATCGTTTTCTATAAAACATGGTAATAAATAAGTTCTCTGTTACTTTCTGTTATTTTCCAGCATCTGTCAGTCATTTGCTGTCAAACGTGTGGATAAATTTAGGGAGGCAGCGCGTGAGAGCACAGGGGCAAGTAGAACAGTGGGGAGGAAGCAAGGCAAGGGGGGAATTTAGTGTGGCCTGTTGGAGGGTTAATTCCTGCGCTCTCCTGCTCTCAGCTCCACCGGGGCTCAGATATTCAGATTTGGGCTGGGTTGCAATGTGGGCTTGGAGATACTCTGCAGCCGGCTCCTCCCCCGCTCTATTCATGGCCTGTGAGGAGCCTTGGGATGGCGTTTAAAAAGGAGATTAAGTTTCCTCCAGAGAGCAAAGCTCCTTAAGGGGGTATCTGTGTGCCTCTCAACCGCCTGGTCAGTGAGGGATGCGCGAGGGGGGCCTCACTGTGAACTCCACTGAGACAGTAGCAGGAGGAGACAGGGTGATACAAAAGCGTGAGGGCAAAAAAGAAATAAAAAAAAACTGAGGGTGGGTGACCTGACTTACACCCTATGACTGGTTCATTCACTGACCCTGAATATAAGTTGAGTTGTTGATATCAAATCAGATTTAGAGCCTTGAGTGCTATTAAAGCATCGGCTGGTAAAAGATGGCATTACGTTAAGGGATTTTGGGTTTATTTGTCTGAGTTACACAATCATATAATTTCATTTTGAGTATATAGGTTTTATGAGCATGGCCATGTATGTATGCATTTAAGAGTATGGGAACACTATAGTATATCAGAATATGGAAGCAAACGCAAGCTAAGGCCTCAACTTTTACAGAGGGTGTTGAAAACTATGTTCTCTAGTCCCCCGTGGGAGTGAAAACACACGCGTACACACAAGCTGAACACATACTATGTTTGATCTCACAAACTGGTCTTAAAAGTATCAAACAAACTCAGATTATAAAAAATGGGGTAAAAACTCAAGCTTATTTGAGGTCCCATTATGAAGCCCTCTTTGAAAAAGGCACAATTATAAGTACTGAAATTTGAAAGTTAAATCAGTTCAAATCTGCCCTTCAAAAGCCTTTGATTCACTCTTTTGAATCTAAAAAGACTGGACCATAAAAGAAGAAACCCTTACACATTCCTTTAGTTTATACTGATGACAGGGTTGAATGAAAGGGGGAAAATCTAATGACTCTTTTGGCTTTGCGGCAGGGCTGCAAAAGCCTTATCTGCTTTATTCAGCAGTGGTCTCTCCTGGGAAGCGAGGATGACTGTGCTGTGGGACTGTCAGGTCCTGCCAATAGCCGTAATGGGCCCTAATTCCACATTAATGCAGTCTAAATGAAGTGTCACGGGAAGATTGATCTGCTGAGGGCGTTGCCTTGATGAAGGTTGTTCTACTGAGTGGACGCCTCAGTGGACACCTGGTTGCTATCCGCAACGCCCCCCCGGGGACTCATCTGGAGCCTGCAAAAACAAACCTGTCACAAGGAAACATTTAGAAAGTCTTAAATATATTCAAGAATCTGTAACAAAGTCAAAATGAGAGTAATTTGTTGTGATTTCCTGAATAAATGCTTTCAGATGAAGGGATGGAGCAGTGATGTCTCTAATGTTTTGGAGATCGTCTAATACCTGCTCAGCTCCTTTTCATGATGGTACATTTTTCGTCATGTTCTGTTGTCTGACAGGTGCATAGGCCGGATAATGCTGCCAGTGGGAGACTTTGCAGGGAGCTTAAATACAACCATTCCTCCTACTGTACATATCTAAAACCCCATTTTACTCCTCTCCATTAATAATTCTTGTCCATAGAAATGGATTTTTACTCGCTGTCAAGTCTAAACTGCTACTTTTCCAGTATGTAGAGTATTAGGCTAATCATGCAGTAATTCCAGTTTCTCTATGCTTGTCAAAATATATATTTTCCTGGGCACCAAATTTTTTCTTCTTTTCAGAAGAGGTCTAAGTCAGGTCATGTGATTCATATCTTTTGTTTTTATTTCTATAAGTTTGGACTTTTTTTATCATGACAACATAAAATATGTGATTTTTATTTAAAAACAGAAAGAACTTTAAATGGTCTATTTGTTTTATCTAAATCACTGCAGCAATGCACGTGCTCCTGGTCAAATTGTGGGCTTCAGCAAAATTTTAAAGACTGATGTGAAATGTCCTTTAAATTTAATGACACATCAAGGAGGTTACTGGTTTGAGCCTCGACTCAGACAGTGGCCTTTCTGTGTGGACTTTGCATGTTCTCCCCTTGTTAGCATGGGTTCTCTCCAGGTACTCCGGCTTTTTTTCCATAGTCCAAAGACACGCAGCTTGGGGATAGGCTGATTGGACACTCTACATTGCCCATAGGAGTGTGTGTGTGTGTGTTTGTGTGTGTGCATGGTTGTTTGTCTATGTGTGTGTGGGCCAACACACATAGACAAACAACCATGCACACACACACTCACTCCTATGGACACTCTACAGTACATTGCCCATAGGAGTAGGTGTGTGTGTATGTGTGTGTGTGTGTGTGTGTGTGTGTGTGTGTGTGTGTGTGTGTGTGTGTGTGTGTGTGTGTGT
>JBAMHX010000016.1:18294343-18314564 GCA_037177515.1 Pseudomugil tenellus
AGTCGACTTGGGTTGGGTCCTCTGGGTTTTTAAACTCCAACTTTCCCCAAACTGTTTCCTGTGGCCTGCAGACCCCCCCCCCCCCCCCCCCCCTCCCTGCTGTAAGGGAATGGACCCCGGAAAAGGAGGGAAGGGGGAGTAAAGCCTGGGCTCAGAGATTTGCAATCTTCAGCCACAATTTCTCTCTGCTTCTTCTACATAAGAAAAGAAGGATTCCAGATTATCTCTGGCATTCAGAGACAGTGAGAGTTGATACCCAGTGAATACAGAGAGGACTTTGCTTCCATATGGCTGTACAATGACCACGGTCATTATCACACTTATTTGCAAGCCCCTAAAAACTACATATACTGGCACTTGTGTCTGTTGCTTTAGAGTAGCGGTGACCATGGAGAGTGACACCAGACTTATCGAGCAAAACTGAACATTTTCAAGTTTAACTGGACTCTCGGTGGTGTTCTTTAAGTCTATCTTGGCCATCACCTTTATCTTATGTCTAAACTTACAGTATTCACAGTATGTCATAATTTACTTTTTATGGCAAAAAATATTATCTCATTCATAATTTAATAACCTTTAACCTTTGATTTTTAAAATGTATACTTCAAAGGTACTGATACTGGAAGAAAATGTTGTCACAACCTCCCTAATTTATACGGCCACTTGGGGAAAAAGGAAAAAGAATTCTGACTGAAAATGAAGTCAGAATTTTCTTTTCAAGTGGCCCTAATACTCTTTTGTACATTTAAAAGCTGCAGAAGGAAAGATTATTTTAGTAAAATAAGACTTCTGATGGACATGTCATCCCTATTGTTAGCAATATGACCAAAATTAGGATTGATAACAGATAATAAAATAAATAATAATAAAACATTTCATTTCAAGGCGCCTTTCTGGACACTCAAGGACACCGTACAAAATAACCGATTAAAAAGAACAGACAATAAAAAAATACAGTGTAACATATATATAGGGACTGTGAGGTGGATGGACCTGAGTGAGTGGGTGTATGTATAGACGTGGAGGAGTTCTGTAAAAAAAGCAGGAGCTAAGTTATGGATGGACATGAATGTGAGAAGTAGAATTTTGAACTCAATATGATAATGAACAGGCAGCCAGTGAAGCTGCTGCAGGACTGGGGTGCTGTGGTGAATAGAGGGAGTTCTGGTAATGATCCTGGTGGTGGAGTTTTGGAGGAGTTGGAATTTATAAGTAGTTTTTGGGGAGACTATACAGCAAGGAGTTACAGTATTATTTTAAATTAAATATGTTTACAACTGTGATTACCGTGTTTGTTTCCTTAAATTCTGACTCCTCTCTCTTCAATTGTTTTTCTTTTCTTCTTTCAGTGGTCCAGTCCATTTCAAATAACGTATTTACTGTAGATAGCCCTCAACAAGTTCCTCACAGGAGCTCTAGATATGAGCAGATGTATTCAGATCAATACTATCAAAATCATCCATCCATCCATTTTCTTAACCACTTCTTCCAGTTCAGGGTCGTGGGTAGCTGGAGGCTTTCCTAGCATTCGTCGGGTGAGAAGCAGGGTACACTCGGGACGGTTCCCCAGTTTATCACAGGGCATATCAGAATATCTTTATTGTCATTGTATTATACCAACAAAATTAAAAGAGCAGTCCTTACAGTGCATAAGTAATAATGAAAATAAAATACAATAAAATCATCACATTCAATAAAACCCATTCAAGAGTTTAGTGTATAGAGGGCATTTAAATACAAAGTGTTCCTGTTTGCATTTGATTTGTTTCAATGCTCTTTATCATCTAACCAAAAAGAGAAGCTCAAAAAGATGATGTCCAGGCTGGGAGATGTCTCTGATTATCTTTTGTATCATTGCACAGCTCAGAAAGGGAAGTTAAAGGACAATAGGTGTTTTTTTTTTTTTTTTTTTTTTTAGTTGTCTGCTGTTACGCAGTTGCCAAACCAAACACACTTACCACTTGCAGGATGACTAAAAAGCTTGTTAGTCATCCTGGGCTCGTGTGTGATCATACACCTTATTTATGGAGGGAACTTTGTTAGCTGATCACTACACAAGGGGTAAAAGGAGGTCTAGAATTCCCTGCATTGTAATAAATCTGAAGTTGGATAGATGGAGTTCCAGCTCCTTGGAAAGTTTTATAACTTTCCAGCCTGATAACAATAACATCTCTTTTTTTATTATTACTTGTTAATGAGTTGACTTCTACGGTTGTGAAAATCTGATTTGGACTCACTCCTGTTATTTAAACAAGACTGACTCTCACAACTAATTAGGACCACTTGACTAAATTCGCTAGGGAATTGAATGCTTCTTCAAGAGATTAACATACTTTTGCAGCTTCAAGTGATGTGAAAAAAGGTTGATTTTCTTAGTCAATAAAGGAACAAATATGATGTTTTCATTATTTGTCTAACACAATTCTCTCTTCAACTTTTTGAACAACTGTTCGTCTCTTAGCTGAAATGTATGCAGATATAGATAAAACTATAAATGTTTCAAATTTGTTGATATTATTGTTGCATAAAGCATCTTAGTCAAGTAGAAAGCAAACAGAAAGAAAGCTTCAAACAAGACAGGCATTTCTGCTGGCAGCAGATTTAGATGTTGAGCCACATCTTTAAGCAAGACCTTTAAGAGTTTCTCAGGTTCTTGCATGCATGCAGGACCCCTAACTATGTTAGTTTCTTTTATATATTTATATCATTCAGATAGTTGTTTTTCAGATATTACAGCAAATCAAAGAGCAGTTTGAGGTGACCTGTGAAGCAAATGTTGGGGGGTTATCATGTTCTAATTGTTTCCTGCAAATGGGCTCCTCCTACAGCTGTGGAATATATCACTACTGACATAAAAACATATTTGTGACCTTCTCATGGATGTTCACAAAAGGGACTCTGCAGTGTTGCTAAGAAAGTTTGCGAAGAAACCATCAGAGGAAATTAAAAAGCTCAAGTCATGCAGCAGAGGAATGTTACAGGACAAAAAAAGAATAAGACTAACAAAAACTTGCAAATATGAACAATATTTTATTTAAATATTGTAGTTTTTCTATGAAGGTTTGTTGTTTCTGACCATTTTTTATGCAGAAGTGTGCAATAAACACAGAGGTGAAATTTGTATTATTGCAGTGCATTGTAATGTGAGCTAACAAGGCCTTTTTCAAGGCTACAAACTTCCAAGATTTTGGTAAAAACGGATCAGATTTTTACATGCGACAAAGTTATTTGCATGGAAGTTTAAAATGGGACTGATATACCTAACTATGGCTTCATCATTCAGGCATGAATGATTTAAGGTTCTTACTTATGTTTCAATAACTGTTAAATAAAACAATAGGGGTAAAAAAAGCTACTGTTGTTCCAATAAGCTGTGATGCAGAGTACCAGGACTATTTAAAGCTTGTCACAGCATTATTTAAACCAGAGACATAAGCGAGACACAACAAAGATCGGACTGAGCAATAAGTAGCCAATCTACCATCCATTATCTATATTGCTTAGTCAAATTCAGGGTTGCGGAGAAACTGGAGCCTATCCCAGTAATTAGCATGTAAGAGACATAGCAGACATAGTGCGAGAGGCGGGATAACTTTAAATGTAGCCTATCTCAAAATAACCACATAGGCTAATATGATAATTTCTCAAAATTTTGATTGGCATCATATGAATCTAAAATTTATTGAACCTGATCCAAAATGCTGTTGGATCATCATCTGAATAAAGAACACGAAAGCAAGAGTGCACACACGGCTAAAATGCTAAGCTAGCTCAAGTAGGATGCCATTTTTCCAATCAACCTAAAGATTTTAAAATAGGAGCTAAAGTGCTTCCAAAGTGACCGTGCTCTATTTCACATTGACATTTTCATCAACAGAGCCAAGGAGGGGTGAACAATGAGATATGCAATTTGTAATAAAGAACGCACAATAGGGGTTTAAATTACTCAGCTCTTAATCTATGTTTCAAACATTTACTGTCCATTGTTTTACAAAGTTGTTATTCTTGTTGTCTTTCATGTGCAGCAGACATTTAAACACCATGTGACAGGTACATTCCCCAGATATCAGATATGTGTAGGGACAAATTCAGGGTACTTTTTGCACTTATGGCTCAGTTAGGACACTAGTAAGTGTTTTGCAAGCTGAAAGTTGACCAAATGTCATTTTCTAGTCTGGCTTGGATTATGGCAAACCTCCTGTGGGCCACATGTAGTCCAGATGGGTGTTGTTCTGGGTGTGCATTACCGCAAGTATATTGTGGGACAAAATAGGCCCTTCCTTATAGCAGTTTCTTTGAGGGTCACATGCAGTGGGCCCAGTTTTGGCAGCCACTCACATTTAGTCATTGCCACAAGTCAATGTCAAATTTGTGCCAAACATTTTTTGCTGTCTGTGTCAACTCTAAATATTTTCAGAGTTCAAATACCACATTATGTGATGTTAATTAAAACTAAAAAAGAATAGCAGAGTCATTTAAACTGTAATATGTCTCAGAAAGTACAACAATGAAACTAGATTTTGCTTGTTTGACTATATCTCTGCGGGGGACACGTGTGGTAGATACCAATTCTATCCTCACCTAGCACATTAGAGGGTAAAGTCAATCCTCACAACTCCACCATAAAAGTAATGGCATATTCACCTCCCTGGAGAGTTTTTTCTGCTTTTCAAGTAGCCACATTTTCCAGCATGCTTTTGGTGTTGGTGTTTGTGATTTTAAAAGATGAAGGGCGCACCAGCAGGTCTCTGAACAGTAAAAATGAAACTCCTTGGGTGGTTTCTACCGTCGCCAACATGGCAGAGTCACACATGCCATTGTACTTGAAAAATACAAAATTGGGCGAAACATTGAAGTTGAGCTAGGGTCTATCAAACTCAGTGCTGCCTGTAGCTAAGAGCTAACTGAGCTAACTCTCACAGCAACACAACACAGAACCACCGAGCTAATCTAAAAGATACAGTCAAGTTAGCATCCATCGTGCAATCAGTTATTTTTTTCTGAGCTATCACCAGCATCTTATGGTGTCATGGTGTGTGCCCATTATGGCACAAATGTCTTGTTATCTGCTTGTTTCCATGTGACTAAATGTGCAAAACAGTTCTCGTAAGATTTTTCCAGAATGCAAACCAAAGTTGTGAAGTTCAATTTCTCACCTTCCATGCACTCCTAGTTAATCTCAGCCCAAATAATGTAAATATAAGAAATGTTAGTGTAATGTCAAAGCAACTCAGAGGTACCTGGTTTTCAGGTTCACTCACTTTTTAAAAGAAAATTATTTAAAGATTCCACATGTCATTGAGATCAACTCAATTATTAATTGGTGCTTGCATTCCCAAATCACATCATCGGGATGGGAGAAATCACAAGTTTCACAGGAAGACGCTTAAAAATAGAAAACAAGGACTGAAACAATCCTATTCAGACCAGAGAGTGATAAGAGTGGGTGCAAGCAACCTCAATGTGCATCTCACAGTTGAATTCCCTCAGGGTAGAGGGGCTCATCGCCCCCACTTGTTCCTCTCATCACCAACACACACACACACACACACACACACACACAGAGAGAGAGAGAAACACTCCTCCTCTGACACACATAATATCATACACATCCACAGAGTCTGGGAATGCTGAGGAAAATAGCCCTCATTTATTATTGCCACACTCCCTCGACTCGTCCCCTCGGTTCAGCGGGTGCGCCGCCAAAGCACGTCTTCTACCGACAATGTCACACAATTACCTCTTAACTGCTCAAACAAATAGAGCGACCCAGAGAGTGACATCAAATCAAAACTGTCACAGGTGATTGAGTCTAGTCATCAAGGCGGCCTGCCCGCTACCTGTCAGGAGAGTGAGGGAATGAAAGGAAGAGGGAGAGAAGAGGCAGAATGTGATAGCTGCCTTATAATAGACCCCTAATAATGTATAAACACCCCCTCTCTCTTTTGCTTGACTCATATTAAAGTTGGGCACAGAGTGCACGATGCCCTCCTTTTCAGATGCCGCTACCTCTCGGGACTCAGGATACAGAGAAATAGCTGTGAATGGAGTAATGATAGGGAAAATGATAGAGGGGAGATTGAAATTTTCCATCCTCTCTGAACCATGCCGGCTCTGCTCCTGAAAAGACATTGGCTGCTAATGGGGTTAGATCACACGCAGAAGAGTTTGAGCCCCGAGTGATGTTGATAGTCCAGACACAGATTAGAAAGCAAACACATACACAACAAAACTTTTAAAAGACAACTTTCTTAAGGTTTGGGTATAGAGAGATTCCCGAATCATCCAAACTGCCGATGTCTCATTCTGCACAGAATATCGTACGTGGATCCAGACACCAACTCATAGTTTTTGTTTGGCTGTGATGCAGAGAATGCAAATGCGTAGGTGCAATGATGCTTTCAAGAAGAGGAGAAAAAACTGAAATAAAGAGCCTGAGTAAAGGGTTGAGCAAGAGCAAGCCAAGGGGACATTAGGGACATGATGATGATGTTTTCCGTATTTGATGTAAATTGGAGAATGACACAGTCAACAGACACGGCTGGCTGCTCACTGCAAGAACACGCTGCGGCCGTGACACTGACAAATGGAATATTTCAGAGGACTTAATCAGAGGAAATGGGGTTTGGTCTGCAGGTGACACAAGTCCCGCTTCAGTGCTCACAAAAAGAAAACTGATTGCCTGTCTTGAAACCCCCACCATCTCTCTATTTCTCTGCATCTATGTCTCTATCTGACTCTTGCAGTTTCACTGTCCTCACCTGCCTCTTTCTGTCCAAGTAGGTTTGCCGTGTGGAACATCCAGTACCAGGCTCAAGCTCAAGCTGGAGATCCAGTTGGAGATATGGTGTAAAAGCTGTGTCAGTATGATAAAACAAAGCTGAGCAGTCTGCATAGCTACTGGGTGAATCCCAGAGCTTAGCGGCCTAAAGGTGGCTCACAACAGGGCTGCTATAAGACCAGTATGGCTCTAATGCATGCACTTTTCTCAGCGGTTACAGGCACAGAATTAATCTACGGCATATTTTATTCATTTGAATTGCATTATTTTCTTGTAACGGCTAGAGATACCTCACCAGATAGTCATTATGTGGCGATTTGGATGCCTTGAATTGGCTGCCATGGTGTTTGGTGCTTTGCTTTACAGACTGTTCCTCGTCTGTAAATCATGTTTACTGACACTGGCAATAAAATGTTTCTGATTCTGATTCTAATTTAAGGCTTCCTCAACATAGGAGTCCACAGGCTTCTATACAACTGAAGTTAAACATAAATTATAAAATCTAATGTTACAATTAAAGCAGATGGACACATTAACATCTTGCTTCAGAAATTCAAGTCAAATTTATTTATAAAACCCTTTTCCCACCAGCTACATGTACGCAAAGCGCTGTACAATATATGTAAAAAAAAAAAAAAAAAACAGGACAAAAACATAAAAACACATAAAATGACCAATAAAAAAATAAATAAAAGCTCTAATTAAACCAAATAAATCCAAAAAGAAGCAAATAAAATCAAGTCAATGGTGGGTTAAAAGCCAAGGAGTATAAATGAGTATTAAGATGAGTTTTAAAAACGGACAAAGAGGGAGACCGGCAAGGGGAGATTGTTACATAGTATAGGAGCACATACATAGAAAGCTCTGTTCCCTCCAAATCCCCTTTTCACTCTCGGGACATCCAGGAGCAACTGGTCAGTTGATCTAAGAGACCGAGAAGAAGTGTGGTGACTTAAAAGCTCCGACAAATAAGATAGCAAGACTATTCAAAATTTTAAAAACAAACAAAAGAGTTTTAAAATGGACTCTGAAGGGGATGGAGAGAGGCTAAAATGGGGGTAATATGCTGTTGTTGTTGTTTTGGTTTTTTTTTTTTTTTTTTTAAAAAAGGCATTTTCATTTTATTGTAATTTCTATTTTCTGTTATATCGTTGTATATTTACATCTAGTCTTCTTGACCTTTAAATGCTAGTGCTATTTTTTTTTATTGTAGTGTGTGTGTGTGTGTGTGTGTGTGTTTTGTTTGTTTTTTGTGGGGTTTTTTTGGGTGGACCCCAGAAAGTCCAGCTGCCACTAAATGGGCAACTAATGGAGATCCTCATAAGAAAATAAACACTAAACTCTGTTGAATTTGGTTGCTACATTCAAGTAAGACTGCAGGAAGGTACAGATTATGTTAGAAAAGGATTATACCGATTGAGATAGATACATTATTATGTTTGATATCCTGTCCATTTACAACAAGCTCACACCTTGCATGGCAACTTGGGTGGACTTTGCAATCCGGGGATTGATACAAATTTAAATGAGTTTTATGATTTGGGAAATTCTGAAAACGTTTCAGCTTTTCTTCCGATGTGGTTCCTCCACCTGACATACTTGTCCATTTATACTGGATTTTTATATATTTAGAGTACAAATTTCAGCTTTTTTTAGCGCCTGACTTAAAGTGAACTCGCACTCAGACCAATAGACACAAAGATCTGTCAAAGTAGTCAAAGCCGACTCTGTGGTTGCCACGGTTGCAGTTACCAGGTTCATATTTTGCTATGATCTCATACACAAACAAAAACTGACTCAAAGGTGAAGGTAGCAGCTTGAGACTCCACATTAAACTGTATAAATGTTCTGTAGGCTGTGATAACAAGCTCACATTAATATTAAGCAGTGAAAGACAAGATGAATGGACCTCTTGAACCTTTAAAAAAGAGGTTTTGTTGCTTTCTCTTTACATATATTAGATGACTGTGATCACTGACAATTTACTTAGATAACACCACACTAGCATGCACATAATGTCAGCTTATGATGATGTTAGACATGAGCAAATACCCCAATCCCCAGAGCTACGCTAAAGACTGTACAACATTTAACAGAAATGTGAAAACAGTCTCCGCATAATGTGCTGCTGGTTACCATAAAGATCCACAAAAATGCAGTGCTCCAGCTCATAGCAGGTAAAGAGATAAAAACCCTCCTGGCTGATGCAAGAGGAGAAGAAACACAAAGCAAATAGGAGGAGTGGAGGTAAGAACTGGTGAAGAGATGGAAGGAAAACACTTGATTAAAAGTGTATTCACCTTCAACAGGTTTCTGAATTTCATGCCTAATAACAGAAAAGCCATAGGCTCAAATCTCTTGCTACTAATTAGCTTTATGCAAAAACACCTCCCAGAAAACAGCAGAAAAGATTCAAACAACTAAAATTCATCTCCTGACTTCTCTGTTTCCAGGATGCTGCGTAGCATTGCCGCGAGAAGCTGCATACGTATATCAGATTGGTGATTTGGTGCCTCAAGTCCAGTAGTCCCACGCTGGGTATGAATCACAGCAAGGGGCCGCTGCCCTGTCACAGCGGCTACAGATCAATGATAATTACCACCTTGACACGAGTACGCTTATTACTGAACAGGATCAGGGACAGGGGCCTTGGCTGTGGTGGCCGTAGGGGCCGATCGATAGTCCAGGAATAATGGCTCTCTGGGGCCCTAGATTGGACTTTGCCACTAAACAAGCCATTACAGCCTTGCGCATGACAGCTTAGGTCTAGATACGCGTCCTAACTCTCCTTCTCCTGAAGGCTTCTCTCTTAGAGCCTGCCTGACTATGGCTCCCACAAGCCTCAGTACTCAATCTTGTCATGGGCTGTTATGGGCAGGCGAGACACATGCCTCTGGCTTTGAGACGTGTTAACCAGAAGTGAGTGATTAGGGGAAGCATGCTGCTACAACACAATATACTCCTGTGCAACACACCGGAGAAAGGGGCCTTGCAATGTGACCTGATGATTGCCACTGAGTATTGAGATCAAACACAGCTGCACCTGTGTGTGTACACGACCCGCACACAAACAAAACACACACAAAAGCAGGCATCAATGTGTAGAAATGATGCTGATCCGTCTATGGCAGCCCTCATCTTCTTTTCTCTTTGATTTTTTACCTTTTCCCTCCTCCAGATCCCTTGTTTTTCTTTTTTTTTACCCTCTCCTTTTTTTTAATCCGGTCATACCTGTAATCGCGCTCTGCGACAGGAAACTTCAGAGAATCAATTAGTCCTCGCCTCATCCGGGAGCCAAGACGATTCCTCTCGACTTGAGCCGCAAACTCCTTCTATCAGGAGTCATTCTGCCTGCCTAACACCCAGACTCCTCTCTCCTGAGCCCGGATAGGTTTGACTCTAAGCCTCTAAAACGTTGACAACCCAAAGCGCCTTTTTTCTCAGCAAGCCCTAACCGCCTGCTTCACCCCAGCCCCTTCTCCTCTTTTTAACCGTCACTGCTGCTAAATAAAGAAGGATTTGTTTTTACTCCATTTCAGAACTGTGGGGATAGTCCTGTATTATGGACTTCATCCACAATTAAATAAACATCTAAAAGGAGTCTTTTTAGATAAAACTGGATATGAGGGGTGAAGCTGCTGATTCCAGGCCTTTCTTTATTTCATAGAAGTTAGCCACTGAAGAGGCGGCTTTGTGGACTTTTTTAAATGCCGCCACATGCCACAAAAGAAACTGCAAACCTGGAACTCTTCTGCCGGCTACAGCAGGCCCTTTTAGTTGAGTCTGGAACAAACAGAACATTGAGGGGTCAGATTTAATACCCCACCCCAGCCTTTTGTATTCAGATTAAAGACTAAGGAGGATTTGCAGGAGCCTGGAGTCTCTTGTTAAAAGACGGTGTTCTCCACTTAACCTGCAATTTACCTGTCACTTAAGCCCGCTGCAGCGATCATCCACACCTCTGGAAGTGAAAGAGGCTGCTATTTTTCTGTTTTTTTTTTCCTTTTTCTTCTTCATGCACAACTCTGAGAGGCTTTAAGTTCACTTGATCCAGTGAAAGTGGCGTAATGAATTATCTGACAGATGCTGATTAAAGCAGCAGCAGTTTCTGCAAGATAACTTTTGAAATAAAAAAAAAGAATATTTAGTGCACACACTCACACACATACACACACAAGTTTTCCTTCTAATAAGCCAGAAATGACTTTTTTGACCAGTCTGACTGTTCTGATGGAGTTGAACTCAGTGTGTATCCTCTGGAGTGCCGTGAAAGAGATGCCCGCAGGACAAGCAGCCGAAACACAATGAGAAGCCCCTTGACTTGATTTGTATTGCCAACTTTCCTCATCTGCTCTATTGAAAAAATCCTGCCACAGAAACCTGACCCTCGCCTCCCCCTTTCGATGTAACCTTCTCACACAGGCCTGGTGTGATTCATCTCCCCCCACAAACCAAGTCAAGGGAGTGAATGAAAACTGCCGTCATCATTCTACCCCACCTCATCCATTTCATCCTCTCCCGTGAGTTGTCTTGGCCTCGGCCGGACGCCCATATTGCCGCTCTAAATCTTCTTCCTGAACAGAACTTGCAAGGTCCACAGCAGCAATAAAGTGGAACATTCGTTTTCAAAGCACTGGAAAAAGGAGTAATGGGAGTGATGTAGAGACATTATCAGTCACTCACTTGCTGCCAAAGCTTTGTGAGTCACTGCTGCCCCCTTTTTTAAGTTAAAAAAAAAAAAAAAAAAAGCATGTGCAGATGCCCACCAAACAGCCGCACGGCTCTTGATGGAGCTTTACACAAGTCTTTGATACGTCCCTTAATCTCCACTAAACTATCCCACTGGTTTTAACATCCTCACGCATTAGCCTATGTCTTATAACTTAAGAGTTTATCGTTATGCACTAAATTTAGACGCCCTTACTTAAGACTCAAGGCAGCTCGGAAGCTGTGTGCAAATGGCGTGCAAATTTTTAAACCTTACTAAACACAACAATGGAAGGGAAAATGTTCATTGTTTTAGATTTGGGTGCAATTATGCCAGAGCAGATTTAAGGAACAATCGTGGGGATGGAGATACTGTGATTTTCTGTTGGGTCTGTGGACACTGGGATCAAAAGAAAGAAAATCTCTTTAGGGAAGGACAGGTCCAAAAACAAAAGTCACTCATCTGCTGAAACCCTCTTCTTGACTCCATTGTGTTAAATAGACTCACTGTCTGGTGTGCTTTATTTTTATCACTCTTTCCTCTATTCTTTCCTTCTCCTCATCCACTTTTAACCTGTCTCAACAATACCCATTTTCTCTGGTGCCTGAGAGAGTTACCTTCTGTATTCTGGAGAAACCTACCTGTCCGCCTACACATCAAGCCCATCCCCAGTGGGCTCCTGTGTTAAATTCCAAAGTTAAAACCCATTACCAAGCTATCAGCCTGCTCATGATGCTGTCTAACGACCTAATTTCCCTAAGTGTCAGCCCAGTCAGTCACCAGAGGGCCTGTCAGCCAGACCGCTCACGTCAGAGGGTCCTGACTGCTCTGAGGCAACACCGTTGCTTGCACCTCGTCTCAGCCTGTCCTCATCAAAAACAGGATACAGCACTCAATCTCTAAAAATATGTCAAAGCAAAGTGACTGGGGACACAGGGGGTAAGAGACTTTAAAATGAAAGTGCCGGGTATTTCATTTACCATATCCACTCTAATAGTCAGAGCGACGCGGTCAATCAGAGCTCCATTTTCATTCGAGGGAAGTCAAGGGAGAGAAGTGGGACACAGCAAAATGGCTGACGGTCATGGCATGGCTATTCCAGCTCAACCAAAATCAGTTTGAGGAGTTGGTGTGTATAAAATGGATTATTGCCATATGGTTCTAAAACGTCCTCGTTTGTCCTCATTAACTGAGGAGGCTCTACTGAGCATGTGCAGGGAGCAAAGTGACAAGATGGAGGGGGCAAGGTTGACTCGGAGAGCCTTGAAGCTTAACGTGAATGTGTGTGTGTGTGCTTTCGTGTGTGTGCTGTCGGCTCACCATCTCCTTTCCAGGTCTCCCACCATACCTTTTTTGTGAAACGATTTGGTAAATATGGAAAGGGGCCCCTAGGCCACGCAGGCTCGGCCCCTCTTTAGGAGTGGATAATTGACTCCTTTTCCTCTTTGATAATTCATTGCTTGCATATGCCAGCTAATACATCAGATGAAAACGGCCCTGGCCCTTTTCTCCCTTGACACACACACACACACACATCTTCACATCGCTACCCAGAGGAATGAGCGACTGTGGAGGGACTGAGCATAAAAAATGGGGATGACAAATGGGAGCACTTCAAGATCTATGAATGAATTATGTCTTCTAAATACCTTGAGCAGAGGCAACTGTCAGCCCGCGTCTATACTAATCTGGGACAAAATATGACCAGCTCTGCATTAAAAAGGAGGGAGCAGTGCTGCTAGAGAATGAGGCGAGAAATGAACGAGCAATCAGACCATTAAAATATGATGTCTGATTCAGCTTTGGTGGACATTTGCACATTTATCATAAGATGGAAATATCCTCCCCTCTTTGTCATTTTAATACAGCTCCTTACATTCAAATAGATTAGGATTATTTCAACAGGACATAGATATCATTTGTTTTACAATAGCAGAGTCAGCACTCACAGCAGTCATTAGGAATTAGATGGAGCCGGTTGCTGTTTGGAAGGACACTTGCAGAATGAAAAGGATAAAACTAATGAGACTTCAGCTCAAGAGGTGGGGTGTTAAACGTGTGCTGTGCCACACAACAGAAATGGAGTGGAAAGACAAATGACTTGTATGGGATGTTGCACCTTTGTATAAGAAGTTTGGTCTTTGTGAGGCACATTGGGTCACACATCCAGTGATGATAATGTTCACATGAGGAGTGTCAAAGACACAGTAACCTTCCTATTGTTCTATCTATGGTTATCGAAATGTTGTGTATTACCTGTGGGAAATGTACTTTTCAGAGACAATCAGACTGCGGTTCAAGGCCACAAGAGGATCACTGCAAAAAACTCGAAAATGCATCAAGACAAGGCAGCAAGAGGCCGAAGGATGGCGCAATGGAGCCGAAACATAAATTGAGGCTGATGGGAATTCAGAGCAAAAACACTCCTGATAGCAGAACATACAATCACTCACCCGATAAAACAAAGAAAAGGAACAATGTTATTCAAAATAATCCTCTACATTATTTGTTTTATAAGTGTTTTTCAATATTCTTCCATATTAAACCCTTCAGTATTTGGCTCGTCACTGCTGAAAAATTGTTTCCAATCTTAACCTTCAATTATGTCAGGTGAGTGGCCATCCAAAGCCAATGTAGCATGGATGGAAATCACCTTATGTCAGTGTTAACACACAAGTATTTTTTCTCTGGTTTAGTATTATTTCAATACATCTTATTAAAATGAAATTAGCTTTATTTACTTGAATAAGAAAAACTCAACTTTTGGGACAACATTTAATAGCAACCTACATTGAACATTTGTTTTAATCAATAACATGATAATAAAATAATCCGATTAAAGTGAAAACAGTTTGCAGTTAAAGGACAAACCTAAATTAATCAAGTCAGCGATGGGATCTGGTGGTTGTCATGTTGCTGGAGAACTTTGCAGGGATGGTTTGTGCCCAACTTCTGTTCTTTAAAAGGAAAGATTATGCCAAATGAAAATAAAATCATTAAAAAAAATTTATACATACAATAGAAAAAGATTTGATGTCTATGAAAACGTATTGTAATCCATCTGGAAGATTTTGGATAAACTTATTGGATAGTATTTACCACCATCAGTATTCAAAGAAGCAAAAATGCTCAACAGAAATGCTCTGATGTGGTGGCCAGAAACATTATTAGTTTGTTAGATTTTTTTCCTTTGGTTTGTCATGTAAACACTTATCTCTACAAAAAAAAAAAAACATCTAGATGGACTTAAAATCTATATTTTAAGAATAAATTGATAGTTTTAAGGCATTAAAGTCAGAATATACTTTCTTTTTTCTTTACTAATAAACCACACATCTCTCTTATACAAGGAGAAGCGGAGGAACCACACCTTTGTATTTTACTTGGCATTTTGCTTCAGTTGGTTGGTGGTAAGTACAGTTTGGCATGAAGGGGATTAAATAAAAAAGAAATTGCTGAACTGCAAAATACTACAAAGAATTATAGGTGGAAATGCATTTGTCTATTTCTCACGTTGAACTTAAATAGGAAAGAAGAAGACTACATCAAAACAATCAAGTGTCTTTACATGAAAATAATCGACTGCGTTTTAACTTGAGTGTGAAACATGAATGACGATACTGCCCTCTAGTGTCCAAATACAGTAATGCAACCACTCTACCTTTTTAATTTCCTCCTGTTCAAACGTGGTCATAATCTGATAAAATGATCCACTGGATGATGAGAAAAATTCTGCCTACAAAAAAGAGAGAATTGGTTCTCAGGATTTACAGCTGTGAAGGAGTGACCATTATTTCATCACAATTAATGCTATTTTAAGATGGAGACGTCAGATCAAATAGTCCACACTGGTTATTTTGAAAAATTTCAATGAAAATTTGGTCTTTGAATCAAGTAAAGTCTCAAACAATTATGTACCGAACAGTAATATATGCTCATTGTATGAATTATTGAACCCATGCACCTCTTTTTTAATGAGGTCTGGTTTTATTAATAGCGTGCACAATAGTCTTTTGTGAATGCTAGCTCTTAATGACATATATGTAATTTTCCACCTTGGATCAACATTGGAAACATGTTTACATTCAGACATTATTACTTTAATAAGTGATTTTAATAACGTGTAAATTACAGCTGAAATTACAGCAATCTCATGTGTTTGTCAAATATCAAAAAAGTGTTTTTCAGACAGTGATATTAAATACACCATGATTAACCAGAAAAAAGAAAAAATGGTTTGCTCCCAGTATTATGAAACAGTCTAAAAAAAATGATATCACCCAAATAATCACAAGGGCTATTTTTGCTCCTGTTTACTTCTAGAATGACAAATAATGTTTATATATTTAAAGAATTTTGCATGGATTATGTACACTGCTTGGCCAATAAAAAGGTCAAACACTAATATTTTGTTAGAGTGCCTTTAGCTTTGATTACGGCATGCATTTTCCGTGCCATCGTTTTGATGTCCTTTATTTTCATCCAGCGTTGCATTAACTTTCCACCATGATCTTGCTTTAATGATGTTCGAGTCCGACCGCTGGGCACAGTTTTCTCCAGCACATCCTAAAGGTTGTCAAAGGGGTTCAGTTCTGGACTCTGTGGTGACCAATCCATGTGTGGAAATGATGTCTTGTGTTACCTGAACCAGTCTTTCACAATATGATCCTGATGAATTCTGGCATTTTCATCTTGGAATATGGCCATGCGATCAGTGAATAAAACATGCATTTATGGAATAACGTAGTCATTCAGTATATTCAATTATCAGCTGAGCTCATATTGTTGCTGAATGGAGATCACCACACTGCCCTCACAGGCTTGTTTAGTAAACACATAAGCATTGTGGCTGCATCACATCATCTGCCTCTCTTCTTATCCTGATGCTCCATTACTCTGGCTACACAGCTGTTCAGTCCCAATCTCTTTGCCAATTTATTTAATTTATCCCAGCAGGATATCTGATCACTGAGAGGCCATAATTTTCAACTGTCCAGATTCTGTTTCTGCCATTGAACTGACTCCTTGGGACTCGTCTTACTCATTCATTTATTTAGGCTTAGTTCAGTTCAGCGTTGCAACTAAACCGGAGGTGAGAAGCAGTGTATTCTCGTCTTGCTAATTGTAGTCCGGACAGTCCCTCACAGAGCCACAGAAAACGTTCATATGCACTCTAATTGGAATTATGAATTAATCTAACATGCTTGACTTTGGATGGGGGAAGTCCCACTTTTGTCCCAGCCCAGGATCGAACCAGCAATCATGCTGCTGTAAAGCCATGATGCCATAACACTGTCCAGCTCATCTGTATTAATAAAACTGTTATTTCAACAAACAGGTTTGCAGATGTTTCTATCTAGTGTTTAGCACATTCGCAGGAGTTTTTGTAGCATCTGGTTCACAGGACTGGATTTTATGAGAAATGCAGAATTCCACTAAGCCACTGCTTCATTAAGAGTTTTCCACGACATATGAAGCTCTACCTTTTATTTTACCTTGCAAGTCATTGTTAAACTCAACATTTTACTCATCTTTGCTATGAAGGATAGCGCTTATATTTTTTTCTTTAATTATTTGTTTAGCCAGTTCTAGGGGACATCGAAATGCATCTCACATGAAGATGGGGACATGACAAACAAATGGTTGTCAATGGCCAAAATATTGCCTGTTTTATACACAAACTTTCAGCTGTGTAAGGTGTTGGAGCAGCAACAACTGCACTGTGGGTAAATACTTAACACTTGTTTAAGAATCTTGCCACAAATATGGAAGCTGCCATGTAAAACTGTAGCAAGTAAAATAACAACTAGACAGCAGTGTTAGTGATTTTAAAAACCCTGTTAAGAATATATTTATTTTTCCGCCACTGCATGGACTTTTTTTTTGTCACAAATTCCTTCAGATTCCTTCAAAGGTGTAATAATATGTATTTTAAAAGGAGTTATGTGTGAATCCCTTCCACGCTTCTTTTAAAAATGTTGCTTTCAAACAGTGTCTCATATTTGTTGAGAAACTGGAGATCTTTTGCTGCTCTTTGCACTTTGAAGAGCCTTTTCTTTGCTTTTGATTGAATACTTTTATATTAAATTACAATTACAATTGTCTGTTAACATCAGTATTTATTAGTCCGCTTATGAATTCACTGAAAAAAACCTTACAGATGGAGATAATCTGTTTTAAAAACAAGCATAAAATAATATGAACACAATGGAAAGATGTGTATAAACTATGCAGCTTCAGTAATCTGCAAGCTGTCAGTCAACTATTTTCTGAATGACTCCCATTGTAACACTCAGAGCAGCATGACCTCATTACTGGTTAAGTAATATTTAGTTCAGGTTACCCAGACATGTCATCCTCCTCATGCAAACACTATCAATTATATTTCTAATTCGTTTGACACCTGCGGAGCCCAGTTGTACTCTGATAACATCAGGTAGGAGGTTCTGTCTTCTTTTCCAGCAGTTAACTTGTGGGTGATGGTCACATGATTAGTTTCACTGTGTGTGGACAGCAGATGATGATGATGAGTAAACAGGTCTCTTCCTTTTGTAGGCAGCTGTTGGGTCCGATGCCAAATGATGGGCAACATGTTAGGAAAGAACTGTTTGCACGGTTGCCGCTGGCTTTTTTCACAACCTGAGCAAATCTCTGCATGTTTAACTGCTTATAACCACATCACTCACATGGCTCCATTGTCAATTTAATTGGATTTGTTTAGAGAACCACAAAACTTTATTCAAATGACACAGTAACACAATCACAGACAGGCACTGACTGTTATTTGTTACACAGCTCAGCTCACACTATAACAATTATGTCAAATTTTAGTGGGAAATTGAAGCTGAAAGGCTTGTATGAGAACAGCTTTTACCAATCAGATACATTTTGCTGAACAGATCTATCCTCCAAACACTAACAAGTCAATCCAGGGGATATAAATACAGGATAATCTGTCTTAACTGGAAGCTGAGTTTTTTCCCCCCCTTACATCAATAATTATAGAAACAGGTTGTCATCGCTTTTCCTGGTTCGAGAACAGATCCTGGAACAAAGCAATAAACACATAACAATATCCTGTAACACAATAAATAGTCACAAGGGTTGCATAACACATTTCAGTCTTCGACAAAGTGGCCCTGAAGCGTGCAGCACAATACAGCCAAAAGCACAGAGGCATTTTTCCAAGTCAAAATGACTCAGATTGTTTTTCTTTTTTGTGTTACTATTTACTATTCTATCGGTTACTGGTATTTTTTTAGTGTTTTATCTTTTGCCACATTTGTTAAAACACCAATAAGTCCTGTAATTTCTATCAGACATAATCATGTGAGCAAATAAACAGATATTCATTCATCCATGCTTCGTAGAACTTGTGTTCTGATCGGGCAGCTGTGTGGAAGTGACACAGAAGTCAGATACCTCCCTCCGATGTATGCAGTTCACCGGCTTCCTTCTGACTGGAAGGAGCAGCGGTGGGCCCATAGCTGGAGCCAGACTCATGAGAGAAGTTAATGGAGTTTGTAGGGCTGAGCTGAACAGCCGTCGTGTCCTGAAGAGTGTGCTCACTGGTCTCCATCTCAAAAACTGCTGTCCCCACACCCATCAGTCCCCACCTTTCCCCACCTTTGGTTTTATTAGCTATGTGAGCTGGGGGTCTTCTGCCAACCACACAGCATGCTGTAAAGAAAGCCAGCGCTACTAGTAAGAGAAGAGGACCGATGATAATGGGGGGATTGAAGGTGCCAAAGGCAAAAGCTCCCACCAGGGTGATGTTGATGCCAGCCAGCATGATGCACAGGCCGCAGGCGCAGCACAAAGCCGGGGACGGTAGGTTCTGGTGCCTTGGGGGATGTTGCTCTCCGACCTTCTTGGGATCAGAAGCTCTGGAGGTTTTGTCAGGCACCACCATGTCTCATCAGAAGTAACTGATCAGATGAGTTCTAAAAGGATAATGTGTAACATTTCAGAAGCTGAATATCTTGGTACTTGAATGTCTCAGACTGTGACTACAAATCTTTAAAACTATTTATCAGATGCTGAACTCTTTTTTTTTCAAGTAAAAGACTTAAGATCTTTACAAATAAACAGCAGCATTTGATAGTAAAGTGATTTGAATACTAAATTATACATTTTTCTACAACTATTTGATTATGAGTGTGCACAAAATAGAAAGAAAAAGTGGACCCAAACATCAACAAAGAGCCTTAAAGCAACAGATTCAAAAGCATTATTTTGAGTGATTTACCTTTTTTTCAGACTCCTAATGTGGATTTTTTTTTATCCCGTTTTTTCCTCCATCGTGTTGCCAGGAGCCTCGAGGTGAATATGATCTGTCCCTCCTGCAGGTGAATCGCAGAGTGAGCTCCTGCAGCGCTGCTCATCGCTGACCGCTGGGGGCGCTGTGGAGCCCCTTCAGAAAAACAACTCTATCAAAACGGGCCTATGAAGCGATTGAGCGCGTGGGCACAGAACAAATCAACATCTGACACTATAATCAGTGGATAAAACATGAGTATCAGTGCATGTGTCCAAGTAGGCCCTAATGGATTAATATATATTACTCAATTATGAAAGAAACATGTCTTTGTTGGAAGTTTATGCCAACAGGTTTCACTGACATGTTTCACATATTCAACTCCTCTAATCTTAACAAGGTGATGAAGTTTATCTCTGAATATCTCTTCAAATATTGTGTTCATCAGTAATAAACACACACACGCATATATATA
>JBAMHX010000016.1:18314837-18329258 GCA_037177515.1 Pseudomugil tenellus
TATACATACATACATACAAAACTATTGATCTAACTATTCTGTAGTGTCTTGAAAAGGAGTTGATAATAATAAATGATAATTATCAGAAAAGAACACAAATAAAATCAACATTTTAATTAGTTTCCCTTTTATTGGGAGCACAGCATGCCAATGAAATTTTGCTCCACAGCAGAGCTTTATGCATATGACCCCATTAGAGCTTAGAGGAACTCCATAATTGCATACCAATTAAGTATCTCATTTGATGCCATTACAAGCTGCCAGGCGAACAAATAAATTCTTTTATGATTCATAATGGCAGTGCAAGGGCTTTAACATAACAAGTGGCTGTCTTGTGGTGTAGTCTATCAGAGCAAATCTCTGACAATTCCCGCCAGACTAAGGAGTTGCTGTAGGGATACGTGTCCATGGCAACCTCAAATCAAACATTGCCTGGATTCAAGAGAAAAAATGGAGGGAAAACAGTCAAAAAAAGACTTCTTTCAACCAAAAAGTTAATCAATCACACACACATTCACAGAACCAAGCACAAAACTAAACAAAAAGACCATTATAAAAATGAATCCCCTCAATCCCAGTATAACATACCATCTTCTAATTATCATAACACAGTAAAATAACATAACTTTTACCCAAATGCAAGCCTCCTTTAACTACATACAAGCAACAAATGTATGTTATGTTATCTGAAGTGAAAATATGCTGCGATATTAAAATCACAAAGACAAAATGAAATTAAGACTTCTTCCAGATGTATCAAAGGCAAGTCCAGCAAGAACAACTAGGAAAGAGCAATTACTCTAAATAAGAGCAATAGTATTATTCTTAAATTAATATTGTTGGACCAAAACAGATGCTTTAAGATGTAGTTTTGTCCCCGTTTTTCTAAAACTAAAATAACATTTTAAAGTACGTCAGTGCTACAGGTAGCTTGTGTTGAAATGAAAGCTAGATATAGTAAGAGCATCAATATCCCTTCTCATCCCTGAACTTTATATTAGCTCTACCTGAGCTTTCAGGTAGTTACATGTAGCATAACATAAAATAACTAACAGTTAATGTGAGAACAAAAGGTGAAGTCTCCTCCAAGTGTCATCCATCACTATCCTTTAAGTACATCCACAAGCACCAACTCACATAAACAAATATGTATGGAAAAAAGCTAAGATTCCTTTTTGAAATCAGTTATTATAAAATAAATTCACAGCTTCACAGAAAGAGAAATAAATTCCATTTAAAATAAAGATGATGCTTCATTTGGACAGCCATAATTTCATGGCTGTCCAAAACCTCTAAAATGCTGTTTTGGCAATGATATGTACTTTAATACAAACTGCTGGCATTAAGATACGGGTGTTATTTTGAATCGTTTCATTTTTAAAATCCAAAAGGCTGCTCTCACAAGAGACAGTTATGCTTAAAACTCAGGCAGCTTAAAACTGTTTTCAATTAGGAGCTAGTAACTGAGGATTAACTGTCCCAATGGTGCTAAAGCTCTAGACAAAACTACTGGCCATCAAGAGGGGCTTTAGCACCAGAAACATTTGCCTCAGATGCCATATGGCTGATCCGGCTCCCTGAAAACAGACCATTTAAAAATAAAAACATAAAAAGGTGCAAATGGAAGCTGATATCCCTCAGAAAACATCTAGGCTGCAGGGTCATCAAAAGCAGACGCAAAGTCCCTGCTGCGTACAGCGTTGGAATGGGCCCGTCTGCGGGCCAGCCTGGAGTTTGAAGGAGGAGACAGCCTCATGGAGCAAACGATGGCTCCGACGTCCTCCTGTTGCTCATCATGCTGGGATAGCTGCCGGTTAAAGGCGATGGCTTCTGCAGCAAACTGTGTCAGGTCTTTGGTGCTGCTATTTCTACAAATAAAAGAAGAAACAGAAGACGTAATGAGAGATACATGTACTCATTTCTGTTGCATGGATTTTAAGTCCTGTGAGCTCTCACACCTGTGCAAATCAGAAATCGGATTAATGATAAAGTGTTTGCTCCTCTTACATTAAAAAAAAGACTACTTGGAAGGTTTGCAGCACAATTTCTACATTTAAAATGTATTTATCTTTTAAAGCACAGTAAAAGCTTAAAATTGTACAAGACAAACCTCTGTAGGACATGAGGCGTAGGAAGACCTCTCTCTGGTGCATTCTATAAGAAATGAAAATACGTATTTACTGATCACATCTTGGACTTGTGTACAAAAAGGCAATATTTAATTACAGAGGTTACATGTAAGATTACAGTACAAAACAACTATTTTGGTTCCGAGTGTAGCGATACTCACCCCCTGCACCCAAGGGTGCTTAAGAACCTGAGCAGCGCTGAGGCGAAGAGTGGAATCCCGAACCAAAAGCTTGGATATGAGATCCTTGGCTCCATCTGTAATGCGGGCCCAGTCCTTCTCTGGAAACTCATACTTTCCTTGCTGGATGCTGTCAAACAGGTGAGTCTGAGGAAAGAGTCAGACGATATACTGTGTGTCAAAACTGTCAGTATCTCTCATGTTAATGCAAACTACTGCCTTCTGCAAGATAAATATATAAAGATCACAATGAGCTGATACAAATTCTGATACAAAGCCTGTGTCCGGACAGATTATTTGCAGCCCATGTACCATCTATGAATGTACAACATATATCGTAGTCCAGAGGAGATGTTTATTTCTACTGCACATAAACTAAAGATTATTTAGTGATTCAGCCAATTCAACAAGTTAACAAGAAGCAAAAGTAAAGCTAATGTATGTAACTCAGAGCTTTTCAATTGTCTGGAAAACATTAGTTTAATGAATCATTAAAAAAAAAATCATTCATATTTGGTTTGTTAGATATAAACCAGCTGAATGTACGCCTTACATCCCCCCCCCCCTTTTTATGCGAGTGCACACTGATCTTGATGAGAAAAATACCAAGTTGATAGCAGGCTTCATAGTACAGCTTATCCAGAGCTTCAATGTCTGGGTAAAAGATGATAACTAATATTTTGATCCTGTTAAACTTGTGGCTTTGTTTCAAAATGATAGATTAGAATTTTTTAATGTTTTCCATGTTTATTTCTCCAGTTTTTCAGTGGAGAAGTCTTTTTCCCCAAATACTTGTAAATGTAGTTATTATAATTAGTAATACTACACTGGACACAGAAAAAAACTTCTGTATAATAAAACTAGAAGCTGGTGCAAATGAGACGGAATGAAATAATGCATAAAATAATATGAAATAAAAAAGAACAATGTTGTCATGTAGTCAGTTTTTAATGCGCTGCCACATGTCAGCACACACTGGGGGGTGGTTCACAGCCTTGCTCACATCCATTGGAGGACTTTGTGTTGGGTACTGCATTTAAAAACACACCTCTCTAACCACTATCATGGCTGTAGCTCAGAAGGTAAGAGCAGCTGTCTGCCAACCTGAAAGTTGGTGGTTCAATTCCCGGCTTCCCCTGACTACATGCTGAAGTGCCCTTGGGCAAGACACTGAACCCTATGACCCAAAAAATGTCATTTGGTTTGGAGAAAAGCATCTGCTAAAATGACTGTAGAACCACTAACCAAATATAAATAATGTGAGAAAGCAGAGAAGCTGATAGAGCGAGGATACCTGGCACGCTCTGCATGTTTCTCCCCTGTCCCAGCCGCAATCTGTGCCACAGTGGCCTGTGAAGGGGGGGCTACCACTCAGCAGGATGTAGAGGATGACACCGAGACTCCACAGGTCACAACGCTTATCATAAAAAGAAGCTTCATCGGTGAAAACCTCCACTACTTCTGGAGCCATATACTCGGCTGAGCCACACTAAGAGTGAGAAAAAAATTATTCAAACACAGAAACAGCAAGTTAGTTTTTACCAACCAGACTGGGTCTGTGTGAACTTTTAAGCGTCTATTGATGCGTTACCGGTGTAGTGAGTTCTGGAGTCGTTATGGGAGTACAGGCACTACTAAGCTTTACTCCGCTTCCCAGATCAAAGTCACAGATCTTTACTGGTGATACCTGAGCAGAAGATGGAGGAAACATGCAAATGTTATTCAGTGATAATATTTACCTTGAAGGCAGTGGTTCCCAAATGTTTTGATCCACAACCCCCAAGATAACATGGAGACCAGTGTTTTAGAATCCATATGATGAAAATCTGCATCTTTTGTCCCTAAATAATTTTACATACAACTCCAGTCCTAATGAAACTGGAATGATACAAAAAATGTAAATAAAATGATAAAAATACATTAAACCTAAAGTTATTTTCTACCTATACTCAACTGAATGCAGTACGAAGTCACGTTATTCAACGTTCAAAATGATATATTGTTTTTAGTGTATTTAACTGAATAAAAGTTAAAAGGGATTTGCAAAAATCATTCTATTGTGTTTTTAATCTACATTTTACATCCTAACTTTATGGAAAAGGGGTCGTACTAAATATAGGGATTTGCCAAATTTAGAAACTAAATAGTGTTAATTTGGTTCATTACTGTTAAAAAGTACATGCTCCAAATCAGATCCTATCATAAGATAATGCCAAATCAGTTTTAAAATACTTCCTCAGTAATGACCTCTTTGTGCATTAACTTTTATTTCTTTAAATCAATGTGTTCATTTTACACACTCCGCTCTTTGTTTTGTTTTTTTACAATGATCTAGCACCCCCCTGAAATGGTCTTAGGACCCTCAGTTTGGGAAACGCTGCCTTCAGGAATAACTTGCGTTTTTTTTTTTGGAAAGCTTTAAATCCCACTTACTTGATCGGTGTATTCACAGAGTATGTTTTCCAGCTTAAGGTCTCGATGTGCAATACCTGTTGAAAATAATGTAATAATTACAACAAAGACAAAGAACAAAAATAATGTGGGGGCCTTTATAACTCAACCTACCCTTTGTGTGCAGAAAGTCAAGAGCTTGGGCAATATCCCTGACTACCTTACTGGCCTCCAGTTCATCAAAGTGTTTTCGGTTCTGGATGTGTGTAAGAATGGAGCCTGTAGAGAGAAGAGTCTCCTGTTGTAACCATTTGCCTTTTTTTGTGAATTATTGAAAAAAATCTTAAGTAAATATGTACAGAAGGCATAATTAATGTGTTATTTATTCATACTTGCCTCCACATAGCTTTTCAAATACTAAATAAAAGCAGGTGTTGTCTTCAAAGAACTGGATCAGCTCCAAAATGTTCCTGGGAAAAATGTTTTGAGCTAATTAAAATGTGCCATGTTTTAGTTTTATGACAATAACCTCAAATCAAAGACACTTACTTGTTTCCTTGACATTGATAGAGAGTCTCCACTTCTCGAAATACTCTGCTTCGACTATGCCCAGCACTCTTTTCTATTATCTTTGCAAGACAGAACACAGAAAAAATTATTTCCATCCTTCTAATTGTCAATAAGCTAAATCTATAAGTTTAAATGTTTAGAAAAAACATCCTTATAAACCTTGACTGCAAATTCCTGTCCATTATGCAGGCTCACACATCCTTGAACTTTAGCATATGCCCCCTGGCCAAGCACCTCATCTGTCAATTTGTAGAGATCTGGAAAAAATAAGCATCCAAATTTCAGTTGATGCTCATCAAGCTATAAATAAAGATACAAATTTTCTCTTTTTCACATCCCACCCATCTCCCACTTTAATCTCAGCTTTTTCTACCATCAAAAGTGCCCGTGGAGCTGTCTGTTGCTCTAGTTCGTTTCTTCTTCTTTCTTTTAGCTGCATCAGGGATGTTCATTGGCTGGCTTGTCTCTGCAGTCACAAAGAAGTAGCCGCACGCAAACGTGTTAGTTTTAAGCTGCACACATTTTGACAGTGGGTTTTATAACAGTAAGTTGTATTCTTGAGCAAATCATACAGGTGGTGTACCTGCATGGCCTTGGGAGAGGTGTTGTCTGTCCTCTGTTATGTTCCTATTCTCCTGTTTCCCCCCTTCTTGTCCCATAGCCAGGGAGTTACCCTGTAACAAAGAGAAGGTAGCCACAAAGTAGAGACAAAGAGGAATGAATGTAAAAGAGTAGCCAGATATTAATAAAAGTAGAGAGAAAGTACAAGAAGCTCTGTAAAATTTACTCGTTTACAAAGCCATTCTAGGTCTGCTTCCTCAATATGTCACGGACTGTATCAAACAGAGAGTAAGCAAGCATAATCTTAGGTTGCAAAATCTCTATTTGTTGTCTGCCCCCAGAGTCAGGACGGAGATGGGGGGAAAATGCATTTAGATTTGCTGAACCCTTCGCCGGGAATAAGCTACAAGCAGAGATTAAGCTTAATCAACTGGTCTCACTGAAAGTTTAAGAGATTGTTACAGGTTAGGGAAGATAAATCTTTGTGCTGCAGGTGTTTGCCTGATAAACTGATGTCGTTACCTTATTATTTATATTATTTTTTTTTATTTTTTAGGGGTTTTTGTGGTTATGTTTTCAGTATTTTACTGTGTTGTGCCAAGGTTCTAAATATTCTGAATGTTGATGTAACATGTAAAGAAGCTTGGCCAGGTCACTCTTGAAAAAGAGATTTTTACCTGGTTAAATATGAAATAATAATAAATAAATGAATAAATAATTCTCCCATTTTGGGATATTTGTTCACTACTTTTATTTTAACATTATCTATTTTTCTTTTGAAACAGCCATTAAAGTTGTATCAGAATCTTCGAATAAAAAATCCACCACAGAGGATTTAACAAGATAAAAACACCAACTATATGGTTGAATTTCTACTACTATTTCTACTATGTTTCTTTGGCAAAGTACCATAACTGAAAATACAGGAAACATTGTTCCACGTCCTATCTAACCCCGGTCATTACCAGAAGCCTTTACACAAGCAGCGATAATGCATGACTCATGGAAAATGATGAAACGTTCATACTTCAAAGCAGATAACACATACTGTGTGATAACTACTTTTTGACACCTTGTTATCTTTTGACAGGAAGTAAAATCATTGATAATAACAGAGCAGATCAAACCTGGAGAGACTGCTGGATGGTTTGCAGTTCCGTCATCACGCTGTCCCTCACCATATCTGCCAACTGAGAGCATATCACAAAAATACTCAGTCACACACAAACTGCAGAAGCTTCATTGTACGCAACAACATACCCATGAAAAGCGGGTTAGGATCACAGCGTAATACTATCACACTTACAGTCACACAAGATATAGTATCACGTTTACTGTTTGACTCTAGACACAGATAGGAATGTGTTGCTTTTAACATTATATCAAGGTGAGCGAAAGCACTGGAAAACAAGTTAACAAAGGTCATCAAATCCAGCTGTGTCCAGAATGTCCAAACTCAAAAGTAACTATCTAGTTCTTAACATAAATATTGTTGTTTCAGAAAACTACCTTTAACATCAAGGAATAATGTGCGTTTTAAAAAATCATAATAAGGCTACCATGGTTAGCATTAGCTGCTATCTGGAGAAAACAAGCTCGTTAGCCCAAGCTAGCTAACTAGCAAGCTAGTATGAACACTTTTTATCTTGTCCGACTAATGTTAATGTTCCTCGTCTACATTCAGACGCTGCTCAAAGTGGCGTCACAACAAAAGTGTTAGAATAATCTCTTCTAACCTGGGCTCCACACCAGTCAAATCCCCTCGGTCACAGTTTCTGCCAGCTGATGTAAGCTCCCATTGCTAACTGAAATCAGCCAGACAGCCAGTTACGTACAGGGCGGGAAAACACAAAAACAGGCCTTTGCTCCGCCTGTTTCTGCTTTCCTGTTTCTCCCATTGGTTTAAAATGAGGGTGCTGATATGACGTCATCTGGCTTGTTTCATTACTAAGCCTCACCACGTACAGCTCCACGTAGTGGGGAATTTTTTAAACTTGATGGATCTTTGTTTACCAACATGCGTTCATTTAGGAATTTCACAGGTCAGCACTGACAGGAGTTAATGCTGATTTCACAATATTTAACCATAGTAGGAATATTTAAATTTAAATCTGGGATTTAAAATGTTTTAATTTAATATATATTTTACTTTAATTTTAAATAAAATAATAATAATTATTATTTTTCATTCTTTCTTTTTTGCTTTTAAACAGATGGTTTTTATTTGCTAAAAAGTACAAACTGAAACAAATAAGTTTATGATGTCTGATATTCGATATTACTACAAATCAAAGTCTGATGTGCAATATTATGTCAATTTAAAACAGATTTATACAAGGAAAAACACATAAAATACAAATTCACAGTAAACAGGCACTGTATGTCAGAAACAAAAATAAAGAGTAAAACAAAAACGCATACAGAAGAAGAAAGACAAAAAGTACAAAAAATGTGGGTTGGTATTACAAACAAACACAATGATGTATAAAGACATTACAGCACCGTAATGAGTCATAACCATAAAATCTTCTGTGAAGGTACAGCACCACCATCTGAAAAAGAGTGGTTATTTAACAAACCTTCTGGGCATACATAGAGAACCATTCAAACAAAGATTTACACTTATTTGCCTGGAGTATTTTCTGTTTTCCTGGAGTATTTTCTGTTTCCCTTGAGTATTTTCTGTTTTCCTGGAGTATTTTCTGTTTCCCTTGAGTATTTTCTGTTTCCCTGGAGTATTTTCTGTTTCCCTTGAGTATTTTCTGTTTTCCTGGAGTATTTTCTGTTTTCCTGGAGTATTTTCTGTTTCCCTTGAATATTTTCTGTTTTCCTGGAGTATTTTCTGTTTCCCTGGAGCATTTTCTGTTTTCCTGGAGTTTTTTCTGTTTTTCTTGGGTATTTTCTGTTTTCCTGGAGTATTTTCTGTTTCCCTGGAGTATTTTCTGTTTTCCTGGAGTGTTTTCTGTTTCCCTTGAGTATTTTCTGTTTTCCTGGAGTATTTTCTGTTTCCCTGGAGTATTTTCTGTTTCCCTGGAGTATTTTCTGTTTTTCTGGAGTATTTTCTGTTGTCTGGAGTATTTTCTGTTTGTCTGGAGTATTTTGAAGCTCATGTTTTCCCATGGGGCTCAGATAATATTGTGTAAACGTCTTAGTCCATGTGGTTCTGCTCAGTTGCATATCTTCTGTGTCATCTCCTTCTGAAGAAAAAAGAACAAAAAGGACACATTATCATAGCAAATCTGCATATATTGTCCAAGTGTAAACATTTGATATTGCACTTTCAAAACACACACACTGCCTCTCGCCTGCATAATTGCTGGGACTCCAGCTCCCTGTAACCCCAAATTGGATTAAATGATATAGAAAATGAGTGAATGACTGTATAAGTAGGCTATAATTTCTTAACATAAGACAGGAAGCATTTTGTTCCTCTGGCAGTGCCAACAAAAAAATGACCATTTGAACTGTAGACAGAACACTGAAATTAGGTTTGTTTAAAAGGTTTTTGGTCTCCAGTGAACTGAAATAAATGTCTTGTCCTTTTCACTTTGTAGGAGGAATTACAAAGCACAGGGTCCATAATGATGATAATCGAAGCCTTTAATTGGTGCTTGGAGCACTCTTCTCCATCTGTGTGTACGTGATAGAGGTTCCTTTGCTGAAAAATAATAACAAGTACACCAAGTCTTTCCTTTTTACAGGGCTGCACAAAGTCAGCATATTCTCTCATGAGGCTTGTTGTCTCAACCAAAACGATTTTCTTTCACAACGGAAAATTGAGGAGAGCAAATGCACATTCAATCCATTTCCAGTATCAGAAAAAGTAGATGGAAAATTATTATCATGGAGAGAACCCCACAATGAGACAGAGTGACTGTTGAGTCTGTGTGGAAAACAACTCTTATTTTTTATTGTATTTTTTTTTTACTGAGTGCATGCATAAAAACTTAACCCCATCTTGTATGCACACAAGGTTATCAATGGCAGGATGGCAGATATTCCCTGATTTAAGGGAGCTGTAAAAGTGATATAAAATACATTTTCTCATGCTCCATTACTTCCCTTTCAAGCATCTGAAGTCACACTGATGACTCACCAGAGGCTCCAGTTCCGAGTTATCAATGAGGTTGAACTCTGATATGAAGTAGTAGTAATGCTTGTAGCAGGTATTGATATGGGCCTCTGCACCCATACTGCAGATACTGTCAAAGTGATGGATGTAAACATGCACAAACACCCTGAAGAGACGGCTCAGGATCTTCTTGCACACCTGCTGGAAATTCTTAGGAAAAGGGACACCTAAAGTGAGGAAAGAAAACAGAAATGATGGAACAACTCTATGAGTTCTACTTAACTTGATTTTGCTATCCAGAAGGTTTTGTTACTCAGCATTGTAAGTAATGAGTTCTATGAACACACAATATTTTGCAGCAAAGTGAAGACCTCTCAGTTAATAAAATATATTTTAGAGTTGTGTGGTTTTAGAAAAACTTTTGTTTCTTTTATCTCTGTATGAGTGCAGTAGGTTAAACCATGTTATGGGAATAGCTCTGTCTTCCTGATTACAGATCTACACTGTCAATCCAGCAGGCCTATAGGCCTTTATTCATGCTCGGCCTTCTCCTTATTGCCAGACTGGTTTACCCAGTAGTAACAGCCCTCCACCAATACAAAATAGTTTGTCTGAGTCCAGAGGTTTTCTTGATAATTTGTCTGTTCTTTTCAGGAAACTAGACCTGCCTGCCACAGCTACTCCTTTCTTTTTTCTCAACTCTAGCCTGCATTTAATTAAACTTGTCTTGCTACATGGTTCACAGTAAATCAGAGTTGCTAAAAGAGAAAACATCTGAGTTACACCCCCCCTACCCTGCAGATAGTTCTCATTCTAATAACTGTTTATTGATATCAAGTTAAAATAATGGCAGTTATCTGTTCTACTCTAAATGCCAGCAGCATTGTTTAATTAACCTCTCATCAACGTGTTTAAAAGCTTAATGAAGTAGAACGGCACTGATTTAACCAGTATAATATCACTGCAGACAGTCATTGCTAAGGTTAAGCATTCAACAGCAGCATCATACACACCTACTCTGGTGGGGAAGATGTCCTCATTATTGATGAGCGACTCTATCCAGTCCATCAGCAGATTCATGTACTTGAGAGCCGGCAGCTTGGTGGGTTTTTTGTAATCATCACCATCCTGCCATCTGTACTCGTACCTGAGTCCCCCGGACATGATGGGACATGTGCGCTCTGTGCAGTATTCACTAACGGTGCCATAGATCAGGTTGATCCTGTTAAAGAAATCCACCACATGAACTGCTATCCAGTCATTCAAGCTCTCTCCTTCTGGTAACTGAACCACTTTCCTCAGGTCCAAGCCCGACTTGAGAGAGGCCTGGGCCTTCTTGTAGAGTTCAAATCGCTGCGTGCCAGGCTCGAACCGCTTCCTTGGTCTGAATGTTTTGTCTTTGCTGAACACTTGGCCAAGACACAGGGCCATCGATTCAGTCGTTTCCCCTGAGATAAGGGGAGAATAGCTTCTCCAGAATAAAAATTAGGTTTAGTTTGATAAAGAAGGGGAAATGGGTTGGCTGAAAGACGGTCACAGAAGGTCAGCGTCTGTCATTTAAAGATTGCAGGGAATGTCTCTGTAGAAGCAAAACAACAAAAGTGGTGTTAGTAATCAATTTCCTGTCAGTCTTCTGGTTAATTCTTTCACTGTCAGACCAAAAGATTGAAAAAAAAAACCATGCAAACTATAGGAACCATGAAATATGTTAACCCGAGTCATGTGGGCCAAAGTACAGTGGTGCACATTATTGATGGGATGTATTATGTTTTGAATATGTCTCTGCACTATAAATAAATAACTAACCATTTACAAGGGACAAACAAAAAAAAGTCTCTTTACTGGTTCTTATGGTTTTGTGACCTAGATGATATCACCACAAGACACCACAAGAAGAACCATCAGTAAAAGTAGAAACTATTTTCTGAGATCCAAGATGACAAAATCAACCATTACTTAAAAACACATCTTCCAAATTGTGACTCACTGAAGATGAATCAGAGAAATATCCAGAGGAAAACAAATCTCACTATTTAACTTTGATCAGAAATTTAGAGTTGGTAAAAAAATTAATAAAATTAATTGAAAACAAAAGCCCACTTCATCCAAATTAAAACTGATTATAATTCATTTCCTTAAATTCATAAACATAAACTAAATATTAGTATAAACTCACTGGATAATTCTGTAAATTGATTAAGTAATTAATAAGATAATAAGAGATGATGGAGTTAAAGTTAAGATTTGAGTTAGCAACAATTCATACATTTCCGTTTGCCTCCACAAACGTGACACAGAGTCACACTGAAAACAGCATGATACTGTATCCGCATGTTCTACGTCCCATTTTGAGCAGCAGAGCTAATTATTTCCTGTGGTTGCTTTACTTCAGCTACTGTGACCTAAGCAAGCAGAAGTTTCTGTGTCCTCATAATCAGCTGTGCACAGTTTATAGACAAAGCACTGTTATTATTTTTTATTGATAATTTGTTACATGCAAATTAAGATTTCTGTTCTGTGAACGAAAACTGATATTGTACAATGCAAACAGCAAAATTATAGACAAAGGCTGTTTTTCCTTCCATTGAGCTCTCAGTGTGTCTGATCGGAGTTAAAACTCACCACTGGGGGAGCATGAATACGTGGTCATGAGATGGCTCATAACAAAAGGGCTTCAGGGAGGCCACAGTTACAAACAGTTGCTTGACAACTCAGAAAAATGACATTACAGTTAAACCTAATCCAGTATCAATGATTGAAAGACAGAGCAGTTTATGTTTGTTTCTTTTCCTGCAGAAATTTAACACAAACACACAGTAATCTGATTTAAAGGAAGGTGACAACATGCGGGCAAATTTACTTAAGTTTTCTTATTGTTGCACCTCTGCATGCTTCAGGAGCCTCAGGCTGAAACATGTCTGATCACATACTGCAACTGGAAGATCTTTCATGCTTGTCTTCTCGGTCCTTGTGAAATTTACCACTGACACTAGAGACTATTAACTCCCCAATCAAATGAGGAAAAAAGATGGGATTAAGACGAAGTAAGAGGTTATAAAAGTAAAAAACTTTCTGCACTGTACCTGATTGAAATCTTACTGCTGAGTTTTGAATGTGGAAAGTTGTGACAAGTTCAAAGAGGATTAAACTCCCAGAGCAGGTCAGCTCCAGCTTTTCTTTCTCCTTTAGTTCCTTTTTATTCTTCTCTGTGCTGATCACCAGCAGTCCGAGAGGCTCCAACTTCACTCAGCAGCTCAGACAATACAGTTACGCCAAAAAAGAAAATGTGTTTGGCTTCTCTTCCTGTAAATGATGTCACATCCTGACTTTGTCTGCTGAAATGTGCTATCTTATGTGTGTGTGTCCACATGTGGGTGTGTTTGTGGGGAACCTATAAAGTGAAAGAGAAGAAGGGCTGGAAACAGGCCTTCCCAAATCCAGAGTCTGCCCTCCCTCCTTTACGTTTTTTTCCTCTCCTCATGCGAATAGAGCAGCCATCTCACCAAAGCCCAGCCCTCTGGTAAAGGTCCTAAGAAAACAATCTTTTTTGAGCCTCATGGAGAACAGAGAGAGAGAGCAAGAGATCCCACAAACATTTCTGGATTTCTTGCAAGCCCCCTTTTTAAATGCAATCCTTTTTCAGTCAGTCAGTGGCATATTATTAAAATTCCTGGCTTTTTAAAGACATTGCTGCTGAACTTAGAGCATATCCTCAAAAGGAGAAGTCCCACTCACCACCACATTTCTACTGAACATACACAAGAACCAGCAGTTTCATCATGAGCAAACTAGGCGTGTTTGACTGAAACTGTCTACTTACCCTTAGGGACGTAGGTTGTTCCCAGGATAGCTGACTGTTCCCTTTGTCTTGAAGTGAATAAGCTCCACTGAAGAGTGGAGGAGGTCTGTTTCTCTTCTGTAAAATAAAACCCAGCTAGTTAAAATGAGCTGTTTGAAGTAATTGTGTATGTATTCCTTCCTGTTTGGGACGGAAAAAGGTTCATGTAGACTGTATGGTAGCTTTAGTTTTAAGTTGCTTCTGCTATGTCTATGGTATAAGCATAGAAACTAAGCTTAGATATTTTAATTTAGTTAAATAAATAACAAATGTGTCCTCCATCTGACTTCATATCAGCTAAAAATGTAATTTAACACATGCATTTGGCTTATTGTCTAGAGGAATATACTGTGTGTCATACACAATCTGATTAAGGAATGAATGAAAAATACTTTTTTAATCCCAGAGAGAAATTCAATAATCATATTAATCATATTGATTCTAAAATGAAAGGGTGTGTGTGTCCAAATATTTGACAGATACTACATTCATTCATTTTCCATTCAATTTAATCCAATCCAGGATCACAGAAAGATGAAGCCTTTCCCAACTACTAGCAGATGAGAGGCAGGGTACACCCTGAGCAGGTCACCTCTTCATTACCGACCATTACAGAAAGATAAACCAGGCATTTCATATTTGTATAACATTAAAGAAAAGTGGATCTGAGTTGCAGTAATT
>JBAMHX010000016.1:18329358-18343790 GCA_037177515.1 Pseudomugil tenellus
ATTGTCTAGAGGAATATACTGTGTGTCATACACAATCTGATTAAGGAATGAATGAAAAATACTTTTTTAATCCCAGAAAGAAATTCAATAATCATATTCATCATTTTGATTCTAAAATGAAAGGGTGTGTGTGTCCAAATATTTGACAGATACTACATTCATTCATTTTCCATTCAATTGAATCCAATCCAGGATCACAGAAAGATGAAACCTTTCCCAACTACTAGCAGATGAGAGGCAGGGTACACCCTGAGCAGGTCACCTCTTCATTACGGACCATTACAGAAAGATAAACCAGGCATTTCATATTTGTATAACATTAAAGAAAAGTGGATCTGAGTTGCAGTAATTCTATATATCCACTGGGAGTCACCATAACAACTACTATAAATATATTTTTTCATGACACTGTAGTCTGGGCTGTCAGGAAGTTATCAGTAAAGAGAAAAACTTTTACAGAAGCAAGCAGTTTAATATCCTTTCTACATTTCACTCTGAGTAATAAATGTATTAAAAAAATAAGTAGTTTAAAACTTAGGCAGAAGCAGAAAGAAAACACTACTGATGCTATAATACAATGCAGCTATTGTTAAATAACAATTGTGGATGGAAACTTTTCAGCATCATAATTAGTAATGTGTAAATAAACTTTTAATAGTCACTGTCTTAAGAGCAAAATTAACTCCAGAACAGCACAAGCTCAGAAGGATGCTGGCATAATAAATGTATGCCTTAGCTCATTTAAAAAATAATAATGATGATTCAGTGATTCCACTAAATTCCTGAGTGTATGTTTCACCATAAACACACAACGTTTTCATACTTTCAGAAATCTGTCAGCAGCACTGACAAGCCCTGGAAACAATGAATGACTCACATTTATGATAAATTATTCTTTGTGGTACCCCCCGTTTAATGATTATGTCATCTTGCAAAAATGTGACACCATAGGAAGTTGAACCAGTCAAGCATTTTTTTTTTTTTTTTGCATTAACTGTTCCTTTGTATGACACCCTGCTTTGTCATCATTCACTAAAACATTGTGCATGAAATGATGAGCAATCTAACTTGGATTGCAGCTTTAACGTAAACTCCAAAATAAACAAGGAACTTCCGTGTAATTCCCATATGCTTTTTTTTGGGAGTAACTGAATACATGCAAATGCATATTTTTGCATTTTGAGATAAAATCTGTGTGCCCTCAGCAGTCACAAGTTATTGTTGATATCACAGGAGTTCCCCTATCTAGGTAAAAAGATTTTATTTCCCAGGTACGGCAAAGAAGGAGCAACTTTTATATCCCCACAAGCAGAGTAGATGCCAGACATTTGTCACATATTTCTTGCAGGAACACTACACGTGAACTCTTGTTATGAAATCACTGTCACAAACTCACGAGGACAGCATCAATCCTGAGACAGAAAGACCTGCCCACTTTCGTCACTTTGAAAGTCTGAGTGTGGAACAGCTTACGTCACCAGTCAGGTCTCCATCCTTTAGACTTACCATGTGTTACATAAACTCACACATACCTCAGATGAGGAGTGGTTTCCAGCTTTGTATGTGACACCTAAAATTGCTGTTGTTTGACAGACACAAATTGAGTTTTAACTTTATCTAAGTATCACATTGTTTCGAATGAATCTAATAAATTTATGTTATCTTTGATCTACAGTGAGCACATAATTGCAGGTTACTGTAGGAATGTTCAGATGTGCTTCTTATGGGCTTTTGTGCTACACTTTCTTGTATTATCATAAGGTAGCTGTTATTATTATTATTATTATTATTATTATTATTGTGTTTATTATCAATTAGCTTGATATTGAAATAAACTGGATTACCGGTTGCATTCTTTAATTTTGCTATTTTTTAAAACTATTTTCTATTTAAAAAATAATAATAATCAAAAAATATCAACAAACATTTGACAGCCCGAACTGAAACTACCATAAAATCCTCCTCCCCTGATTTGGAGTTTGAGATGTCTGACATTTGATACAGTGGGTTGATTACGTCCATATTAAGCGACTGAGTCACAGCAGTGAGGAGATGACTCCACCTTTTCCAGCTCCATCAAAGGGCTGGTCCAGATTGAGAAACGTTGAAGCGGAAAAGAAGAGGAAGCTGAGCTAACTTCACTTTTACACGCGTTTCCTCATTTTATCCGCCAGCTTTCGACAACGTGTGGAGCTTTACTTGAGCATATGTGAGTAGCCTTTGAAATAGTTTAAAATTATTTAAACAGTTTTTCTAAATGTACACTCTTAAGCCTTGCTTTACTTCAGGGGGATTTTTTCTTTCTTTTTCTCCCCCTTTTTTTTTTTCCAAGCAAAAGAGTGCGCGCGCTTTGTCCATTTTCTTTAGGTTTATTCATCCAGGCAAAAATGTTTTTAATTATCTTATTATTAAAAAAAACATGAAAACCCCTGCTGTTACCTTCTAACAGTTCATAACTGTAAAATGTAGCCATTTTATTAAGAAGTTAGGCGTCATCTTTGACCTCATGTCCGGTATAGTGTCAAAATGTGTACCCCGTGTCAGAATGTGCAATTTGCATACCACTTATCTTAGACATTTGGACTGTTGCTGGTGTAATATTTGCACTTAGCTAATGGCTAAATGCTCATTGAGATCCACACAGTTAACATTTAACTGTTATTAGGAGGGAGTGTTATCTTATTTGCCTGATGCTGCTCACCTTGTAGTGTGAAATGCCCACTAAAATATACACCATGGCACTAGGTTTATTATTTTAATTTTTCAAGATAAATTTTCCACAATATGTTGTTTAAATGATTGTACGATTGGCATAATAAAACCATGTATATTTGTTTGAGAGTTGTTTCCCAGATGTAAGTGTATTTTAACACTCCAGACACTGCACATTTATAGTTGCATGTAGTACAACAATATCATACTCTTATACTACAAGTAAAAGTGTATGTATACATAAATATATATGTGTGTGTGTGTATATATGTATGTAGAAAACTTACTTGGGAATTAAGACAATAAGACAATAAGAAATTAAGACCTCATTTTCCTCAACTGTAGACTGTACCATTCATGTTTTCTTACACATTTGCGGCATTTTCAGAGCTAGGATGTGTAAAGGTGTAGCTGCCACAACAGTTGTACTGCGTTATGTTTCCATTTTATGTTTTATTTAGCAGAAGTGAGCCATTTAGGTGAATGGTGAATGCTTTTGGCAAGGTGTTGTTTCTTACTTTACTTTTTTTGTCCCGTGGTTGTTTTTATACATGGTAGCAGAGTGAATATCTTAAGTGTTGTTGTTGAACCCTAAACCATTTTATTGCATCATTTTAGAAAATATTTTACTGTTTTCTTGTGTAAACGTAGGAACCTCTGATTGATACTGAAGTTGCCTTATTCATTTACCGAAAATTATTTGCATTAGTTTAGATAATAAAATCATATTGTTAACATATTGTAAGGGTGCATATGGAAAAGATAATTAGCAGCATTGTACATGAGACAGAAAAGACATGTCTTTGTCCTCGCTTTAGACCTCTTTAATGCTTTTTGTCATTTTTGTGGTGTTAGCTTATGGATCACTAACTGTCTGTTGATAATGTAAACATTACAGACAGCTTCAAGGTCAACCATTTCAGGTGTGTCTCTTCTAGTAATGCAAACACTGGCAGTATTGTGACTATTTCCATTTGTGTCCCATTCTGTTATCGTGTCTTTGCTCTCCAATGTCAACATCCTGTCATAATGTGTAGACATTGAAATGTTCCGCCATGATACCCGTCTCTGGCTAGTGTTTGTTCTTCACTTTACAAATGACTTTTTTTCCAGTTAACTCAAGGTCCTTGTTAACTTTTTAACACATGGGATAGTAATACTTTTTTAAATCTAATTAATTTGCATTATGTTAATAACTCTTATTAATTGAAATGCTATCAGCATTTCTTTTAATTCTTAATGCTTCTAATGAGCGTTGATAGTTCTGCAAATATATTTTCACGAAATTGCTGGAGATAATTGGTGTCCTGTTACTTTCTAAGAGTGTATGCATACATGTGTAAACACTATTATCAGCATTCAAGTAAATGTTATGACTTGCAAGTTTGTTGGTGGTTATTGTTCCAGAAAAAGAAGTGTTGGTTTAACAATAACACTGACCTGCAGTTTGCCTAGTTAATGTTTGATGTAACGTCGTTATGTTTTAAATGGTGGCTATAATTTTCACGCGATTCAGTATAAACTCATGAAGTATATCTGTAGTTAATGTAGCACATGTGACTTGGCCTCAGTTTAAATAAAATGTCAGCTTGTATTTTTACGGTTAAGTCTTATTTGACCTAACGCAAGATTATTATCATTATTATTACAAATTCAAATACCAATCAACACAATGGACTTGATGTGCGTTTCAGTATCTTTCGAAGAGATTTCAGTGCGAGGAGTACTTATACAATGAAGCTCCAAATGTAAGTTAGCTTTTTTTTATTATCAGTAGCAGTAACAGAAAAGTTTATAACTTTTTGCAATCTTTTTTTTAAACAAAGAACATCATGTAGTTGACATGATTTTGATATCATGTGCGTTTTATATATATCTCAGATAGATATGCACGCAAAGTTCCTGTGTTATCAGCCAACATGGCGTCATCCATCTAAGTTGTAATGTGATATCATATCCTCCAGGTAAAGGGCATCTTGTATAGCAACAATTATTTGTGTTGATTCTTCTGTCAGATCTATGATAGGGTTTTTTTCTTTTTAAAGTAGCTGAGCAGGGTAATGAACACACTGAGCAGCATAAATTGATCTTTCATACTGCGAGTTGTCAGTTTCAGTAAAACATATTCAGACAGTCGGTGACGCAGATATGACATTTTATTGACTTATGGTAAGTCAGTGACTGGGAGCAAGCATTTGAAGGTTTCAGTAGGTTTTAGGAAAAGCAGTAGCTAGTTTAATAAAAGCCACCCTTGTCTGGTATAATGAGTACTACAATAGCAGTTTGAGTTCATCCTAAATTACCTTAAAGATTTAACTTCGAATTTTCATATTCAATGTTTTACATATATTCTACGTATATTCCTGTAATCAACTTATACTCTGTTGCTTTTTGTTTATAAAAAAAATAACTGGGTAATCTGAAACTGCTCTGGTTAATACAGATGATGGCCTACATTCTTTTATGCTGACTAGTGTCCCTTTCATTAACCTACAGTAGCGGTTCGGATCAATTTCATAACGTTACAAAGCATCACCTTTGCTTTTTCATCATCATGTCTTTATTAGAACATCTGTTCAACTCGTAAGACCAAAAACGGCTTATGGGCAGCAAGCATTCCTCTCTGAACACCTAATAAGCTAATCGGATTCTTTGGAAGTTTACCTTGCATGTGGGTTTTATTAATGAATTGTGAATCAGGCCCCGCCCCTTTCCCCATCATCACACTCCACGTGCCGTGTTCACATGCAGAGCTGATGTATGACAGCAGACTAGCATACCATTGCTGCTTCTGGAGGTGGTTCAATTAAAACATTTTGTAAAACAATTTAATTCTCCACATTTTGAAGGTTTGCCTTCGAAGGAGCGATGTAGGGGAGAAATGGAGATTAACATACCTCGTTAAACCACTAATCCCACTTTTTCTAACACCTCTGATGTAGATGAAATGATGCAAAGATGTATGATTTGAGATGAAAATGATTTTTTATAAACATAACAAATAAGAAGACATGTTTTTACATATATTTTTTAGCTTGTGAGGTACATTTATTACTTGGTTGTTGGATTAAAGTGTTTAAATGCTAGTTGTAGTTGAAGTAGGCCAAAGGTCACAATAAAAATATGCTGCATTTGGGTAAAAAAAAAAATGAACAAAAGATGGTTTATTTAGCTTCTTGCTCTCTGTAGCATAGATTCATATCAGAAAGTTGCTGTTTGTGTCTATAGCAGTTTTAAGATCTGAATGTGGAAGTTATTTTAAGAGTCTAAAGTGTTGTCGATAGACATCAAGGGTTTCATTCCAGTCATTGGTTTTCCATCATCACAACATGTCTACAAGGTTGGCTTTTCTCTCATTTCTCTCCCCAGTCTGAGGTGTTTTTTTTTTATTTCATGTTAAGTTTTTATTCTGATCTTCAGTCGATATCCATCCTCTGAGTTAATTGGTTTGTGGATATATCTTTTTTTTCTGTTAAACCCACTGTACCTGGTGAGGTACTGCTGCTGCTTCACTTGCATGGTGTTGTGTGCTTTTCATAAAGAGACGAGTTCATTATTGTTGGTTATGGAAAGTTACAGAAATCTGAGTTGTTTGTAAGCGACACATGCAAGGAGATGCAAGCAGAGGGAGGGGCATGAAAAGAGAGAATGAGACTCATGCTGATTAGTAGGTTTTACCAAATATGCCCCCACCCCGCCGCTGCCGTCTTCTTACTACACACATCAAAAGACAAAAGGGAATGATTGGGGGAATAGAGGTGCAAGCATGTCGATCCGGAGGCAAGTTCAGTAACATTCTTGTGCTAGCGTGTGGGGAAGGGAGAGAAACGTATGTTTGGTTTTCACTTTTTTTGGGGGGGAGTAAGGTGGTAGTTTTGGTTTTGTTTTGTTTTGTTTTTTCAAAATAAATGCACCAGTCTTTCTTATTTTTATCCCCATGTCACTGTAATTCCTTTTTTATTTGAACAGAAATACAAAAGCATGCTCATAATAATTGTTAGGAATCTGTAATGTGGTTGAACATTACAGATGTTACAGCCTCTATATTTAATATTTGTCCAATTATCTGCTCCTCAAGCTGTTTGACATTGTCTTTTGTTGTCAAGTTTTGAACATACATGTGAGATAATATGGTCAGAAGACATGTTGCTGTAAAGATAATGTATTTTGGTGGCTATGTTTTTTATTTTTCGTGGAATTTGGGGTGTAAACTCATTGTGTGCCCTTTGATGCTGAATTCTGCTTGAGTTTGTTAAATTCTGCATCTACTATACATTTGATGGTGGACGGAAAGCGGATTAAAACTTTCCGATTGCTCATGAAACTCCATTTTGCTGAATATGCAGATGTTAGTTTTGATGCAAAGTTAGAATTGGCCTCCCTGGTTATGCAATAGTGGCTACAATACTCCTTGCATGACTTCCTTGTTTTGAAAACTATGTTGTAGGACTTACTTGTGCACAAGCTTTGCAAGTGTTGAATGAATGTGTCTCTATGACAAGGCTGTAGGACAAGTTGGAATGAGACAGAGTTGTGACCTGTGTGAAGTAAAACAAACTTATTTCGAGACGCTTATCAGGCACAACATGACAGAAAAGGCCTGGTCCCGACTTGTGTCCCTGGGGGACAGGACCCACATCCTAATTCTTCTGTGACTGTTCATTTCTCACCCTGTATGCTTGTCCGTAATATGTGTTATTGACTTATGCATACAGTTTTTATGTAACCATTTCATGCAACAACTGCATATCTTAACCTGACTTTTAGCACAGTGACAATGCCTCAGTACAGACTTTTTACAATGATGTGGAAATTTAAACAAACTGTAATAAGGTATATTGCTGTATAAACACTTTTACACCTTCCAGTTGGCAACTAACATTAGTTTATGCTGCATTCATTAGTCAATGTTACTATTTGCATTTGGATAATATCATAATGTATAAAACTTTATCACTGCATGGTTAAACAAGCAATCTAATGAAAATATTTTTTTCAAGTTAATGATTAAATATATCTTGTGCCTAAACTTGTGTTAAACTGCAGATTTCTATTTCTTTTGACACTTTGCCTATGACATAACAGAGTATTTGTGACATTTAGTGTGTGGAATATTACTAAGTCTTGCTTTTCTTTAGGCACTCTCATTGCTTTAAATGTTATCTCTTGCTCATGATATACACCATCAAAAACGCTAAATTAAAATTGTATGGTGTATTTGTAGAAATTGAGTAATATTATGAAAAATTCCTGTGTTTTCATAGTGGTTTAATGATGGAGATAATGTATTTATTTTCTCTGATAAATAGCCCTCATTTTTTTCCCCTCACACACTGGCATAGGTAACTTTTGATGCTTTCGCGTATATAAATGAACCATTTCAGCATTCAAGGAGTTTATTATTTTGGAAACTTCCATAATTGACATTTTTTCATTTTCACTTTGTTTTGGTGTTTGTTTTTGGATGGTGAAAAGGAAGTGTTGGTTTCACAGGACCAGATGCCAACTTAGCTAAAACTAGTTAAGTCAGTGACTGATGGTAAAGATGATGTATAATGTCGGGTGTGTGTTTTGGTATTCAGAGGAGGGTCTAAAGGGCACTGGAATGCTACTACCACTCCCCCCAACCCACCCACCTCCAAGGGCCAGTGTTACAGGTAAAACCTGCTCTGGCAGAAACACCACCACTGAAGAGGGCATTTACATTACAAACTCACGTGTACCAGATTCTCACATGTGACTTGAGCAGCCTGATCAACTCTTGATCTTATGAAAGTGAAATAGGACGGAAAACATGAGTTTTTAGTCTTTCAGGGTATTGTAGATGCTGCTGTGTTTGTATGACAACTTGTTAGTTGCGCTTTAAAATGACATTTTCAGTCGGTGTCATTTTTGTTTTGAACTCATTAATAGCTGTTAAATTTATAAACAAAACTGAAGATATTGTGAATGGAAACATTACTCCCTTTTTCATTGATTCAGTATGAAAGTTATTGTTGGCAAAACTAAAATAATCCCTCAGCAAAGAATGTGTGTAAATATTATTAGTATTTTACCTCCCTCTGGCATTGTTGGGTGTGGCTGTGAGAATAAAGTGTTTTATTTATTTATTTTATTTCTATTAAACTGGAAAAAAACATACGGGGACACCAAAACCAAAACAATTAAGCATTGTCTTAAGTTTAACCTTCACCATAATCTATTTAACTATCTAGTCATCAGTTTCTTCCAGTTATTATGAGTTAGATTGTACTGTGAGAGATAGTTATATGGTGCTTAATCAACACAACTGCTTGGAGTACACAAAGCAACCATTTAAGGATTAAACTAAATGTGCAGTACCAGCCCAGAAAATGTGTATAATATAGACATTCCTAAGCAAGCAAGATGCCTCAAACTGATTCCATTTTGCTCATCAAAATAATTGTCTCTCACCGTAGAGAAAGAAATAGAAGCTAGTTTTGCTTTATGGGTGACGGCTGGGTAGAGGGTCAGGAAAGGCGTAACAATGGCTCCTTCATGATAACAGAGTCTCCACTGATTTCTATCCCGCTCCCTGTGAATAATATTATCAGCCCACCCTGAGAGAAAACTTACAGGGAAACTCTAGAGTGTGTTTCAGTGAATAAGTACAGGGTGTAACCATGAGAGCAAAAAGGGGGGCTGAACTGTGGCTCGTTGAGTTCGGGGCGGAGGTACTTTACAAATCAGTCCGGTTGCTTTTTAACTTTGAGGTGTTTTTGTTTCTTGAGTTGAAATTGGGGCTATCTGTCCCTGTAATCCCAGTTGTTGCTATCTCAAGGATGTGATCACACACATTCTTCCCCCTCTCTCTTTCTGGCTCAGCCTTTCTCCCTCCCTCTCCTTCTGAGAGCTAGTTATTCATCCACAGTGTGAGTCAGGGAGGGTGGGGATTTGGAAGACTGCTGTACCAGTCACACTTTGTCAGTTTACTTTCTCATTCCTTGCCCTGTCTCCGTCTGTGTCTTTCTCTGCTGTTTTTGCTGCTGCTTGCCTGCCCTCCTAGCTGGAGAAGCTTTGCCACACAGAAAGAAGAGTCTGCTTGGCTTTTGATGATTTAAGGAAAGAATTTTGATTTCAACCAGGTAAGTTTCTCAGTTTGATATGGTGTTAAATCTGATTCATTCTTTGGATAATGTTTCTGCTGCCTTGGTGTTTGACAGTTTCAGGGTGTTTTTGGAAAAAAGACCTTTTTGTTAAAAGGATTTTTTACAGGTTTCAATGATGCTGACTTCTCTTTTTTTCGCCCTCCTTCCTTTTTAAACTCTGCTCTCTGTTCATCATTAACTCCTAACTAGTAAATCTGAGCTCAATTTTCCATCCTTATGATTCATTGACATGGTTCTCTACAGACATGTTCCTCCCTTTTTCCACCATATCCCTCCTTGGCAGACATAAACCAGCCACTTTCTTGCCACAGTTAGTCAGTAATGAATGGCTGATTCTGTTGGGAAATGCAGACTGATTAAATGAGGATTTGCCAACTCTATTTTAGTTTGGGTTATAGAAATTTTCTGTGTGGAGGTGACAAGTAACTTCTTTCTGGTGAGGTCAGTGGCCATTCTCCGAGATACTTCCAGAGATCACATGTCTGTAGTTAAATTGCATCACCATGTCATGGGAATGCTAGACACTTTTTAAACCCCTCTCACAGTCATGAGAAAGTTCTTGTCCTCCTGTGGTGTTTTAATTGTGCTGCTGATACAGCTGTATCAAACACCAGTTTGCAGCAGACCACTGAAATAGTTAATTATTGGAGCTAAAAGGGGTTTGTGCTGATTAATGTGGAAGAATGGTTTTAGAACAGTGGGAGACTGTTCATATTAAACTCTTATCTGGTTTCACTGGCATGGAGGGGCCTTTTTCTGAAAAGATCTGTCTTCATCTGGGGTTTAGATGGGAAATGCTCTTTCATGTTTTTTTTTTTTTTTTTTTGAGTTGTCATGATCACAAGATGATTCCCCTGACTTGTGTGATCTTATTATTGGTCAACATTTGAAAATGTCCCCAGTATTTAAAAAAAAAACTTTTAAAAACTGTAATACTTTATCTTTTTTATCTATTTTTTATAAGAAAACCTCGATTTAATTACAAATCCATTTTACAATAAGATTTCTCTCTTTTTTTGTGTTCATGACAAAACAAATTTATTTTTAATTTTTTTTTTAGTAAAGTGCTAAAGCAGAATAACACATTGGCTTCAGTTTTCCACCCAAAAAGTAAAATGATAGCAATTAGACTTGTTTAATTTCAACTAGACAAATGTTCACTCAGTAATGGATCATTGACCAATGGGGCAGCTGTGGCTGTTGAAGCAGAGTGGGTGTGGACCCCAAAGGGCCCCCAATCTGCTCCATAGTTGTGCAAGTAAGTCCCCTGCAAGTTACTTTGAATAAAACATCTGCACAATGAGTACATTTGAATGACTAAATCACATTAATACCTGATCAATCTTGCTGTAAAGCAAATTTTCCTCAGAACAAGACAGACTGCACCACTGACATGATGATCCTCAGAAGTGTGAGGTTCCTGACCAGATGTTTCAATGATGAATTAGTTACAACTTTTTTATGTATAAGATTTCTGAAATGTCCTAGCCTGGTTTGCCAGGATGTGTGTGTTTGGTGAGATCACTCAAGTCTGCAACAAGGTTTTCATCAAACCAGCCGACACGAGTCTATCAATACTATAGCAGCCACAAATGAGTCTGGAATGCTACTCATGCAGTGACTCGTACAGGAAGGTGGTGAAGTGTTTGCAAATCATTGTGGTGTACAATTAGAGAAGTTAGAAAAACTGTATGGTGTGTCAAGAGCGCGAGTGATATGCAGCATAATCTCTACTTTTTCAGAATCAGTGTGCTTCTGACACATCTACAAATATAAGACTTATCTGCTGTGAAGTTTTTCAAAAATGTTTGTTTTATTTACAAAGGAAATAGATTATTTTTTCAAAGACCTTAAAAGTCTCATTAAATCAGTTATGGTAAAAAATAAGCACAAAAACTCAATAAATTGTCAGCAGTTCTTGCCTGCTGATCTGGGATAAGCAGGATATTAAGCAGGAAATCCTGACTTTTTTTATGACGGGATCTTTTATTAGCTCTGCTCCAACCTTTCATTCAGCAACTAGAAACAATTAAAGGACGACTGTGGGCAGTATGAACCCGGTGCATTGTAGATTGTACATCACACAATAGCTCCCTCAGGGCAGACCGCGCCCTGTGTGTCTTCTCCTCGCTGAATATGCTTTTCAGCTTACTTTTGATGTGATAAGCCTTTGTCAACAGAAAATATCCAATTCTGAAAATCCTATCAGCATTCACTTGTGTGTGCAGGCTGCAAGCTTGTCCTTGGAGAAATCCTTGTTAAAGCACTTGCAAAGAAACAACCCACTTCAAATTTCTTTAAAAAATGAGTTGGTGTATTGTGTTTTAGCCCTTGAGTTTATTCCTGCACACATTCTGGGATGAGAGATGCCCTCCCTGTTTGCTCTGGCACCTCCTCTGTGAAATCAGACCATGTCTGATGAGTCGCTTGAGCTAGGACAAAGGATTCTGGGAATTTTTGGGAGTGCTTGTTTTGTGAGCAATGAACTGTTGCAGTAATTTTATATTAGTCCTGCTCAATCAGGAAGTGTTCTGCCTTGAATTCATTTATTGGACACAGGTTATCTCCAGCAATGCAAAAACAGACGCCTTCTTGTTTATTGACTAAAAGTTTATCTGGAAATTAGAAAAACATTAACTTACAGTGTTCAAACACAGGATTGCTGAAAATATCATCTGGGTTGAGTGATATGCTGTCAAGAATTGTTACTGTTTGACTGATGAGCCTGAATTAACAAATACGTTTATCGTTCTTTAGATATTTGGGTATTTGACGGGAAGGGATATGGCCAATATGCTACAAGAGATCCGGGAGTTTGGCTCACACGCCCTGGATATCTATGACTACCTCGTAGCAGGAATTGGTATGTCATTTATCCGACAAAACAAATTTTAATCATGTGTGAAGTTTTTTGTGAAATTTATTTGCTTTTACTTTTTGCAGATCCACGGCTGAAGAACTATCCGCTGATGCAGAGTCCTGTTCCCATGACTGCAATATTACTGTGCTACCTTTTTTTTGTACTGTACCTTGGACCTCGCATAATGGCCAATCGGAAACCCTTCCAGCTCAAGGAAGCCATGATTGTATACAACTTTTTGCTGGTGGCACTTTCGATATTCATTGTGTTTGAAGTAAGAATCTGTTTCATCGTTCAGAATAAGTTATTGATAAGCAAATAAAGCTCCCCCAATAGATTTTTTTAAAACGTAGTTGTTTTGCATTAAATGAGTCTTTTGGTTCCGTTCTTGGTTGAATTCTAAAGCAGTCTTTGTGTTGCTTTCTAGTTTATGATGTCTGGATGGGCTACAACATATACCTGGAGATGTGATGCAATTGATACCTCTGACAGTCCTCAAGCTCTCCGCGTAAGTGTGCAAATTGTTCATCTCCCATACTGACCTTAGATGTGTTTTAAAACTTAACCTGAACTATTTAATCTCCAGATGGTTCGGGTTGCATGGCTCTTCTGGTTCTCCAAGATCATTGAGCTGATGGACACTGTAAGTCCAGTCCTTTTTAACATGGTGTCTAAATTGTAAATAAAGTTTTGGTCAACATTGCTTTGAAAAATCATCTTCTTTCTGTTTTAGATCTTCTTCGTGTTGAGGAAAAAACACAGCCAGATTACCTTCTTGCACATCTTCCATCACTCATTCATGCCTTGGACTTGGTGGTGGGGAGTTGGTTATGCTCCTGGTGAGTGCACTTAGTTGATTTAAAAAAATAATTAACAGAGAGACAAAAAGGGCGTGGTGCTCTTGACTCTGCATACCAGTCTGTTTCACAATCAGCTATAATCTCATTTGTTTAATCTCAGCTTCTTTGATATAGAAAATCAAGACACATTTTGAGTTTATTATAAACTAATGACTTCTTTTGAGTCAGAAAAAAATGATTAATTTCACAAACTGGAGCTTTTTCTGTTTTGCAAGGTCAGACATGAGACGGCTACACATTTGGGTCTGATTGTTTTTGCTGTTCTTTTAGGTGGAATGGGATCTTTCCATGCCATGGTAAATTGTTCTGTCCATGTCATCATGTATTTCTACTATGGCCTTGCTGCTGCCGGACCACAATTCCAGAAGTTTTTGTGGTGGAAGAAATACATGACTGCGATTCAGCTGGTAATAAAGCCTCATGCTCAGTTCATTTATGTATTCTGAAGATGTCAAGGCAAATGTTTTTTTTTCTTTCTGTATTATAACATCTGATTTCTGCCCAACAGATCCAATTTGTCCTGGTCTCTCTCCATGCTACCCAGTATTACTTCATGGACAGCTGCGATTACCAGTTTCCCATGATCATCCACCTCATCTGGATGTACGGAACCTTCTTTTTCATTCTCTTTTCCAACTTCTGGGTCCAGGCATATGTTAAGGGTAAACGGCTACCAAAGCAGGACATCAAGCAGCACCACAATGGCGCAACTGTATACACAAATGGCAAACACCATGAAAACGGCAAACGTCACGAGAACGGCACCAGTAACGGCATCAACCATGGATCCACCAACGGCACCAGTAACGGCATCAACCATGGATCCACCAACGGCACCAGTAACGGCATCAACCATGGATCCACCAACGG
>JBAMHX010000016.1:18382512-18402080 GCA_037177515.1 Pseudomugil tenellus
CATTTATTTAATAAATCTAGTTCCACCACATTCCGGTTGTCCTCCTGGTCTGCATTTGGGTCCACATCCTCCAGCGCATCCTAACAGAAACAACATTATTGGGAAGTGGTTCTGTACAAATAAAGTTGAATTGAACTGAATTAACATAGGTTCATTATAAGGTTAATATTGGTCAAATCAAGGCTATAATTCAGTAAAATAAAGACATAAAATTTAATTAAAAATAATTAAGACATCATTGGCTGTCTCCAAACTCCAGATGTTATCCTTTTAAGCAATGGCATTGCTAAAGCCAGTCGAATTAAACAGTGAAGTGCTGATGTAGGGCGGCTACACTTGTTTAGAGCTATAACATTCAAATGAAGATTATCATATTTGACAGTAGAGATGGCTCTATTCTACTCAGAGTTCATTCTACATCAACATCATGCAGTCAAATGCAGCCTCAGAGCAACATTAAACAAGCCACATAACATTAAAACAAGACATTCATACATTAGTAAAAAAAAAAAAATCCATTATAGAAAATGCAGTACTCTCAGAGGATGATAAACATGATGGATAATTCATTTGAGTGAGCTTTGTAAGTAGTCACGCAGGATTGTGTTGTAGAGTTTGTGCTGTATTAATCAGAATTATTTTGATCACAAATGTTTTTGTGTCCACCAGCCAGGTTTTCAGCACTGGGAAATGGAGAGCTTGGATTGAATGATCCAACCGCAAATACCTGGAGACTAGTCACATGAATTATTCCCAGCTTTAATACAGAGTTACATTGGCATTCTGAACTGTGCTCTGAGTTTCAAACTCCATCAGGCTCTGGAGTTGGGATATGAGTCTGTCTGCACACACACAGGTGATATTACTTGTGCCACAGGCTGTGTTATTCCCACTTCTATATTTATAATAGACTTCCACTATCTTTGACCCCACACCACAAGATTGCCTGGTGTGTATACGTGTCTGTTTCTCTGCATGTGAGAGTGTGCATCCAATGTCTGGGTGAGTCCTTCAATCTCAGTGTGGAGTTTAATGGAGCCATATGCATGTAATAAAATCTTTTGGCAAGATTCTGCAACTATATGAAGAATATCTTCATACCAAATTATATATTCCATATACAAGCACAAACACACACAAAGAGTATTTCTATGCACTGAGGAACACTTATTTCCATTTCCAAGACATTTCCCTGAAGAAGCTATTTCTTGTCAGGATGTGCTCTCTGTGTAAACAGACCTGTCCCTTCAATAACAGGTAGGTAGGAACAAATTACACACTTCACTGCACAAATGCACCCTCCCGGCCTTAGCTGGGAAAAGTCAAAGCCCTTTTAACTATTTCCTCTAATATACACAATATTTACATGGGTACATTTCCACTCAATAGTGTTCAAATAATTACTGCTGAGCAAACTTCTTGGCTGTTGTTGCAGTTTAAAATGCCTGTGAAATACAACAAGTGTCCTCGAAAGCCAGCTTCTGACATGATGTTGCAGGAAATAGGCTCAGACAGACTCCATCAAAGAAAAAAAGGCTTTAAAAATCAGATGGAGAATGTTTTGGAAACATGAAAATGTAATTATCGGACCCACGGGTCATTAAAAAATGTAATTAACAATAAGTCTAATTAATATTGCAGTCTTTTTGAATAGCCGTAAATTCCTATAATGACTTCATCACGTCGGTAAACAGTAGTTTACTTAATAATAACACACTCTTGGATTATCATTATCTAAAAGTGGCCATCTGCATGTTTCCTAATTATAAACTTTCTCAGAGGAAACCCAGGATCATAGCTGCATCCTCAACAAACCCCATCACTAACTGTCTAAGACTGCACAGGAGCGTCTACTGATGTTTCACCCTCTTACAAAAGCAAAAACTTACATAACAAAAGTTTGTGCAACTTTATATGAATGTCAGAACTAAACATGGAAAAACTAGCAACTTCTCATAAAATCATTTTTTATGACTATAGGAGTTCTTCTTATAACTAATGTGACTGGTCTAACTTTGATTCCTTGATAAAAAATATTATTGCATCTTAAAAAACAAACAGACCAAATAATGAATAGCAGACCAAGTATACTTACGAGACTAAATAAAAAAATTCCAGGCTGAAAATAAAAGCCGAACTCTACTTCCAAATCTTTTTATGACAATAAACAAGAATAAATACAAATAGAACCAAACAGGGGTTGAATTACACAGGGCATTGAGAGAGCCCATACTGTAAGACAAGCATCATGACTTCCTCAGTCACATGCATCTGCATATGTATTGTAATCAACAACAGGATTACTGCCAAAATAAATTATAAGCATCAATGTGTATGTAGGAGAAAGTATAATATTGTATAAAACAAACATTGGCACCATTTCCTAACTAGAAACTACACCATCGGAGGTAGCAGCTAGGAGTATATCCCAGAACAATACATATACATATACAGATTGAATACATATACAGACAGAAATATTCAGGTATAACATCATTGTATGACACACCTTTAGGTCATGACCTTTTATTTGCACTTGATTTGAGGTCAATTCAATGAATAGCTTCAGAGATACAGCCAAAATAGTTTTACGGTTTGAGCCCACCTAGTGGCCAACCTGAATTGATAAATTGATAAAAAAAAAATCTAATCCGTTCATACTCTCTATTATATGTCTGCATAAGCAAAACATGAAAACCTTCAATTAAATATTATTCAAGTTATTGCGTTAACACAAAGGATCTGCAGCAGACACTCCGTTCAGGAATATAGTTTTAGTGCAGTGCCATCTCAAAATCAATCACCTATCTATCCATGATCTACCAATTATTCCCTGAACAGGGTCGCACGGGGGCTGGAGCCACTCCCAGCTGACATAGGACGAGAGACAGGGTCACCCTCGACAGGTCATCAGTCTATCTCAGGGCCAACACATATTGACAACCATGCACACACACATTGAAGCTTGAACTGTGGAAGGAAGCCAGAGTACCCAGAGAGAACCCACACAAACACAGTGGGAACATGCAAAGTCCATACAGAAAGGCCACCGCCCGAGCCCAGGCTCAAACCAGCAACCTCCTTGCTGTGAGGTCACAGTGCTAACCAACTGCACCACACTGCACCCCACAATCAATCACATTCAAATTATTTTAATAAACACAAAACACTGACATATTAATGCAGTTATTTTAATCTATAAAACAGGAGGAAACAGCAGGAAAATGCAAAAAATGCAGGAACTTTATGGAAATTCTTTTAAGTAGAATTGTACTGTTTTAAGAGTTTCCCATCAGCTGTTTACATGCAAACACATCTGTGTTTCACACATAGACTGTATATAGAATGATAAATATAAATATTTACAGGGGCTGAGCAACTCTTACATCGCTTGTCATTAAACCATAAATCCAAACTCTAACACAACTAAAACAAACTAAAATTGTCACATGAAGTAATGTGATGCAGTACAAAAAAAATCAAAAGCCTGCTTAGCCTTTTTTCTGATCCCCAGGTAAAGATAATATTAAACCTGCTTTTGTCTTAGATTTTAAAATGTTACATCACAAAACATTTACATTTTTCTTAATTTAATCTTTCATTGGCAGTGGTAATATGTGGGTTCTTTTCTGACTTTTCAAAGCCCTTCCAAGTATCTTGGTCTTTCTAATTTCATGTAAGGTCATGATGTGGAACAAGTTTCTTTTTAAACAAGGTATTCTTCCTGTGATACCTTACGTCATTGCCTCACTCCTTACTTTTTGTGCATTTATTGATACCACTTGACTGAAATTTCAGAAGACTTATTTCAGAAGACTTATTTCCAGATGGAAAAAGTCACGCTGAGCCTACATCTGTGTGATTTGACTTTATTAACACTCTGCCTTTATTACTTTCCTATAAACAACAGAAGTACTAACTAGGGTATACTTTGTTTTGCCTGACAACAAACAATACTTATATATTCTGTTAATTTGTTGATTTCCTATTTTCACTTGTATTGGTTGACAATTACAAGATGTAGAAGCTTAACAGCCATATCCTTCAGTGTCAACTGTTTCAAATTTATAGTATTTACAGTGTGACTATAGCTCTGTTAGCTTACAGAGATTAAAAATTATTCAGACATTAATAATCATTAAAGTCCTGTCTGAAGTGCACAGAATTTGTCTAATTATTAGGCCCAGTTCAGCTAAAAGTAGAAATGTATTAAGCAGCACCTGTTCCATGGTGTGAGGGCTTCCTGTGTGCTCATCTGGATTTTTACAGTTTTACGGTAGATTAACAACAAAACAGACTGCAAAAACAAAACAGAACTATAAACTCAGTTTTAGCATGACTGCTCATCCTGTAAAAAGGCTGGAGTTAAAATGTACACATCCAGGGAGTTTATCCATCAAGTAAGCTCAGCAGAGAGCTATATGTTTATCTTTTTAATTCATAATTTTTGGCATAATGAATTGTCTTTGTACGCTCTAAGGTGGAAAACTGTTTTTACTTCCTAATGAAGAATATTTCTTCAAGACAAACTGATTTAGAAGCTGTAAGAGCACAAAAAGGCACTGCCCATGATGAGTAGGCACATTCATTCATGCTCTCACACAGGCTGGGTGACTACAACTTATAAATGCCAATGTATATGGAGTCTGCTGATAGTAATTTAAAGGTCAACGTGTGTTTAATTGGCAAATCATCATGGAGAGGCAAAAGATGAGGAGGATAGTAGAATAAAACAGCGATTTTATATGAAAGACTATTCAACTCTTAATATCACAGCTTGTCAAATAGAGGACATGAAGGGAGACCTGAAGACTTCAGCAACGTTATGTTTTTGCATTTGTCTTCCTTCTCCAAATTCTCCCCATAAAATGTGTCTTATAGCTTTTAAGTCCATTTTGAGGTTTACAGATCTGTTGATTTCAACTAAATGTTGAACTAAAATTACTATCAAGACTAAAAAGCCAACACATTAATTCTTAGTGGTATGTAGCACAGTCTGCATGCTGGGTGTTATGCCCCATCCTTGGCTATAATTATGCAAGCAAAGTGGCAACAGACCACGACCCACCTTTAGCAGAATCACAGCCCATGCAAAGAAGAAATGCTCACAAGTCCATACAGGCCATGAACAGGAATATCAGATACAGCTCGCCTCACATTTTCAAGCATCTCTGGAGTTGATGAGGGCATAAAATTTTTACTGCGTTTGAGAATTTCCATGAGGTTGTCAACATTAGTACTTTACTAGTGTGTGCGTGTGAGAAAGAGAGAGAGAAAGAAAGAGAGAGAGTGAAAGAGAGAAAGAGAGAGCTCCTGTGTCAAAGCCAAGATTCCCCCCAGCACTAGAAGAAGACCTCAGATGACACCAGTTCAGACTGATTCCACCCACTCCACAGATTGTACAGTAGGTCTGCTCAAGTTAGTCATTCATGAGGCCCCTGCTGGGGGTACAGGCAAACAAAGAGACACAACACAACAGAGAAAATACTTGTTGCATTAATGAGAGTATCAAAGAAGGAAAAGAACAAGTACTTCACTTTTCTCTGGCAAGCTCTTGCAAAACATGTGGATGAGAGTTGCTTTTTTTTCTTCAGCTTAATGGGATCTGATGAAGGTTACTTATAACATTTCAGTAAGACTCTGAGGTTAATAATGTAACTAACTGAAGTACAAGAAACTACTCCAGCAGCCACATCAAAGCTCTGTGTCCAGGCCTAACATCAGATCTATGCTCTTATCTTATTGATTAATTGGCAATAAAAGAGTTTTAATGTTTTCATTTGTTTTCTTTTTCTTGTAATCCCTTGGTCTCAAGTTGTCTCCAGCACAATCCCAGTATAAAGCACAACTCCCAGTATAAAGCATGACGGGTAAACATACACTAAGTGTAATTTAGAGGTGGTCTTATTGAAGGAAATTTACCTTCTGATTTCAGTGCTCAGGAAGCTACATGATTTTTAAAGATATTACAAGAAATATCCCTTTTGATCCATGTCAGCTTTTTAATGTCAGTTTTAATATATCGTTGCTTACTTATTTCATGAACTTTGCTAATTATTGTGGACATTAGTAAGCTTGCTTTAAAAATACAAAATGTGGAAACTTATTTTAAATTATTTAACACACAAGTTCTCAAATCTTCCTGAAAACTGTACTTTATTGCACATCCTCATGGTCTGTTTACTTTTTATTTATTTGATATATTTGACAGTGACATTGCATTTGTACATAGTCACAAAAATGTGTAGCTGATGCCATGCAAACATAGTTTTTAGCCAAAGCTAATTCTCAACTTTTGCCATTGGCTGGGCCTTTCTACACTATATTATAATACACTAATACATTACAAAACCTATATCAGACTCACATAAAAATCTGAAATTTAATACAAAACCAATACAAAACTCACATATACACTCAATTTAAAACAATAAATACTTTATTCAGACACACATACAGTGCTATTTATAAATGTGTACATCTTTGGTTAGTTTTTAGGGCTAGGACTTAAGCCTGTACTGTTTTTTTTTAAGGAGACTGACTAAATGAAGTTCTGCAGCCTGGAAGGTTACAGTTCCGATAGATGGGAGCAAATGCTGTTCTGTCTTTGGATAACTGAACTAAGTAGCTCTGGTGCCAAATAATTGATACATTTAAAAACTAATTCGAGAAAGCACAAGTAACTAAAACTCAAAAGCTCCGTATTTTATACTTCTCAAGAATTTTACTGTGGTGGTATTAAATTGGTATTAAATTTTTGTTCATAAGTTTTATTGCCTTATTGTACAATGACCCAATGGGCTTTATGGCTGAGGGAGAGGATTGACCCCATGCTGTCATGCAGTATGATATATGTGAGACTATCATAGCATGCATGTACAAGAGGGCGGCCTGATCTAGAATATAATACCTGATTAATTTAAAACAATTCAAACTGCTTTGTATTGTTTTTAAAATGTTCTCAATGTGTTTATTAAAGAGCCAAAACCTTGTACTGCTGTGAGGTCAGTACTGATGCACAGCCAGATTTAATGACAAAATGTATCTAAGGATACTGTAAATGACCAATAAACTAAATAAATAAGATAAATAAACTGATATGTGCTGTTTGTTTTTTGTAACATATTTCCAGATTTCTGCTTTTTCTTTATTAATTAAAAAAAATATACTATCTCTTACTATTTAAAGTTCTATATAGGCATTTCCACACCATAATTTTAGCTTTTCACATTCACTGCATTGTGGAATATAAGTCACACTTTGCAATTTAGGAAGCAATCCTCTCCTTTACCTAATGCACGGTCACCAATGAAACCCTTCTGTTGTGTGCTGAGTGTGTGCTTGTGTGTGGATTCTTATGCAGTGAAGCAAAGCTTGTTGTTTTAATATACAGTGAAAATCTACATGTTAAATCTAAGATTTTTTTTAGATAAAAAAGCCTGAAAAAACAAATAATTTTTGTTTCTGGACTTATCTGGACCTGAAAAAGACTAATGCCAATTCCTTATTTCTCTGCACTGTCTACCTTAGATTAAGATGTTGAATTCTGTATTCTGTTGAACACAAACCAGCCACTAGCTTGCAATAGCTGTACAAACTCTAGACGCTTTTTCTTCTATTCTGGCATTCTATACACTGATATAAGGATGATTTCTCACTGCAAATACCATAATCTCTTTCATCAGAACACACAGCTGAAGTCTCTTTTTTACTCTCTGTTTTAGACTCACTTCAGACTGTGCCGTTTTTTAAAAATTTCTTTGTAAGTAAAAAATAACCTTAGAGTGTTATTTCCAAACGGATTGGAAAACAATAGGTGCAGTATAACTGTAATCTATACTTCTGCATTTAATTGTCTCACCAATCAAATCATACATTTTTACCTTACGGTTCATGACACCTGCGTACCCCTCCAGGACTTTTGTTGCATTTCTGCCTGGTCTTTTTGTGGCTAAAGCCAGGGTATCCAATGATGAAGATGATCTATAAGTTGAACTGCTGTTGTATACTATCATAAGGCTGGTAACCATGGTAATGACGATGATGCCACCAACCCCTTGGCACTACAAAGACACAATGTAGAGAACATTAAGTCAGAAGAGTCCAAAGTGTTTAGGACTTGGTCAAATAATTGCTGCACAAAGAAATGTCACCTCTAAGCCAAAACAACAAAATAATAACAGCTAAGCTTTCCCTGTGCATGGTTGCAAATGAAATGTCAGCTGTTCTATTCAAAGGACCTCAAGATGCTCTGATTACAGGGTTACATTGTTCAACAGATTCGACCAATTCGAATCATGCTGCTCAACTTAAAAGTGTCAATATTTCCCACCCACACACACAATAAAAAACATTTTTTTTAAAAAAATCACACAGGTAAACTCTTTTAAGATTAGGTTTTCTGAATCTTACAAATATGTAACAAAGTGCAAATAGTTTACAGTAGATGACAGAGCACGAGCTGCAACTCATTTCTGAGCAGCAAAAACACTCAAGCTCCACACAAAGGAACAGTACAATCACTTCACCCACACCACCAAAAGCTCCCACTCTTAATTACCACTCTTATCTTCATCTTCATTTCCCCTCGCTTCTATGAGCATAGCAAGTCTTCATACTATTGGGACTGAGCGTCGTTACTCCTCAGCATGCAACACGGGAGCAGCATCACCGGCATCGGCACCCAGCCACAAAAAAACCAAGCTCCACTACTCTTTGGCTCTTTCCCCATGCTCCCTTCCACAGGGACGACCTGCCTCTTTCCCTGCCGCGCTCCTCGTGGTCCTAAAGCCCTCAAACCTCCCGGTTAACATCAGTTTCAGGGTTCACATGGGGTTTAGATGATACTTGAACTGTTGTTGTGCATTGAAAGATTGAATAACTCACTGGAGTTGTGACACATTTGAGTGTTGCAGTGAGTTTCCATCTATCTCATTTGTGCTTTTTCAATTTCATAAACCTTCAGTTTTAATGCGCAAGATTATATTTCTGTTTTGAAAAGTCAGTCTTCAAATTTAGAAGATGAAAATCCAAGTCTGGGTTGTGGAAGTGTCTCCCATTTTACTTCACTCCCAATTTTCCAGTGCAGTTAAGTGAAAATGCTCTTTTTGGTAGGCAGGTGCATAGCAATTGTGCTCATGATTATACATCTACTGAGAGCATGACTGCACTACATGATTCACCACATCCCTCAGATGTTAGGTTGTTGCAGAACTGATAGAAAATGGAAGGAATTCACATTTTCCCAAAGCAGTTTGCATGTCTGGCATTGAGACATTTTTAAGCTCTCACAGCTTTCATTCTGTGTTTTTTGTTGCATCATCAATGGTTAAGAAAGGGACCATTTGAGAAATTTGTCCTTGTAATGCTCACAGGAAATTTGATGATATTATCAGTACTAGATACAGGTCTGTAGGTCTGCAGTACCCTCTTGTTCTTTTTAAAATGTTGTCAAGAATAAAATATATTCAGAAAAAAATATGCAAATTATTGTATGCTGATGAGACAAAAGCACATTATGTTCTCAAAAAAAGTGAATACGGTGTTTGGAGATACTTGGGGGTATGAAAGTACATTCTAATAGGACTTTTTCAGGTTAGAAAAATCATTTCACTTTCCTTTTGGATATTACACCAGCCAAACCAGTTACAACTACACATTTGTGATCTGCTCAAGATTTTTTTTATAGACGATCTTCATTGTTCATTTATTGTGTTGTAATTTCTCTGCAAGTCTCATTTCATAAAGGGAAATACGGTTCCCATCATCATAAACTTGACATGAAGAAACTGCTACTTTACACCACCTTTCAATATTTCATGTATTTTTGTGAAGTAGTGAAGAGAAACTTTGGATCAAATTCAAATTTTACTAAAATAGAAAATAGCCAATGAACTTATATAAATATAAATTTCATAAGGGACTTCTATTTACTACCTCTATGTGATGTTATTTGAACATACAATGGACTGCGTGCACAATATGGTGCCAGGTTATGTTCTGACGAGTGTGTGGCCGAGTACTTCCGGTTTACTCATTCTTTCATTGATTCATTTTGTCTAAAAAAGGCGACACACTTTTCAAGGAGTTAGAACGTCAGGCTTTTATTGTTGTGTGCCTTTTTGTACACATTCTTCATGTTTCAACAAGATGATAATTTTTCATTCATTCCCTGTTTATTCAATCAGCCAAGCTGAGTGGCTGAGGAAGATCCGGAGGGACAACTTCACCCCAACTAAAAACACCCAAGGTTGTTGTAGCCATTTCAATGCCACACATCTAAACGTTACTGTGGCGGGACTGAAACGGCTACAGAAGGGAAACAATACCCGTTCTCTTCAGCTGGAATGAGTATCAATTACCTGCACCCAGACCCGGTGTTTGGGAACGGCGCCCACGGACCGAGATTCCCGTTTCAGATTCCGGTTCTGAAGTGGAGATGGAAACGGACGTATTGTCAGTAGACCATGACTACTGTGTGGCTCCAGAAACAAAGGTTAGAGCGTCTGACCGGGATGATGAGAACGAGGCTTTACATCAGAAAATAGCGGAGCTGCAATGACAGGTGGAGAGGCTGCAGCTGCAGCAGCGCTTTGGATCAGAGCGCCTGTCTGGTTCGGATCAGGACATAGTATTGTTAATAATAAGAAGAATAATGTAGATGAGTGATAAATTGTGATTGTGTCTTTTAGGAGCAATGAGAAGGAACTAACAACATTTTTTTTGGCCATGATCGAAAGAAGCAAATGTCCTGATCCAAAAAGAAAAAATAAAATAATTAATCCTCCACATTTTTTGTTGTCAGCATGCCCCTAAATCTCCGTTATGGTGATTATGAACATTTTCAGGAAAAAAAATAAAGGAGAGAGAGGCAGTGTGGGAGAAAATTGCTGAGAGTGAATGTATAAGTTTTTTTATTTTATTTATGCAAAACAGCAGCACGTTCAATGCACGCTTATCAAGATTATAAACTGGCTGGGCAAACATTTAAGATGAATTGTAAATCAAACATTAAAGTGTGTGCACGTTTTGTTTTATTGGTGATGTACGGCTTGATGATAACAATATATTTTAGAGAATATATTTTGTGGTTAAATGTGCGAACAAATCAATGAAAGAATGAGTAAACTGGGAGTACTCAGCCACACACTCAGCGTTAGAACCTAACGCGGCGCCATATTGTGCACATAGTCCATTGGCAGAAAAGTTCTACTTATATTATCACAATCACGGAGTAGCAGAGATTCATAAAACGTCTCATCCATGTGTTGTGATTAGAGTTGTCCCTTATGTCTAAAAGGCATCCCAAAAACATAGCTCCAGGTTTAGATACACTGAAGCGTGCAAGGCAAATAGCTGTGAGGCAAAAAAAAACCCTTTCCTAATTAACCCCGGCATCGTATACAACAAGGCACCACATGGTTTGCACACGCAAATTAAAGAAGTATGAAATTAGTTGTTGAGTTAGCACCTGTTTTCTATGCCAAAAGCATTTTGTGCCTAATGAATAAGTCATTTGAAAAGTTAGTGGAGCTGGTTGTCATTCTAACTAAACTAAAGCTCAAGTTAAGTATCTTTTCTGTTAAATGAATTTTATGCCTGATATGTGTGACTGTACAGTAAGAGGTTATGGGAAAGCTGGGCGAGTTTGTTCAAGCACATAAAGTTTTATTCATACATTATAATAAGAATAATATAGAATAAAAATAAAAAGAATAAAAACTCAAGCAATGCTAAACATTTTTTTTTTTTTTAAAAAATGTGATTTAATTTAAAAGAAGAATAATGGTATGTTTAGTTTTATCCATAACTGGGACAAAATGTATACAAAAGCAATTACAGCACAGCTGGTTTCTTACCATTTGTATTTTTTTGGCCGTTAAATGTTTCATGGCAAAGTGATGAGGATATAAACAACCTGCAATACAGAGCGACAGCAGGGCCTGAAAAAGCCTTATAAAGAAAATGAAAATTTAACAGTTTTCAGAGTAACTGAAAGACTTCCAGGAGACAAACTTTTACAAGTTGGTGTTGCAACGGAAAATGCATTAATTCTCTAACCCTGACAAATGATGTGCTACATGATTAAAGATTTTAAGCAACTAACAAAAAAGGTCCTGCATCTTTAAACCTAAAGGATTAAACATGGCCATTCTTTTAGCAAAGTCTCGCTTCTGACAGAAAAATGACTACCATGCTTACCATCCGGAGAGCAGTCACCCAGTGTGCAATAGCTTTTTCTGATGTTTGTTCTGTTTTCCCATGTGACTGAAAGAAAAGACTTTTAATCACCTCGTGCACTCCATATCTCCGTTGCTTATTTATGCAACAGCATAATTAATTCAAATCCTTTGTGAGATGTTTCTCTTCTTGTTTTAAGGAGTGTGCAGGGTTGATAGCAACTCACACAATTGTAAGCACTAAATCTGAAAAGAAAAGAGAGGTGGGACAGTATTTTTTTCTGTCTCCATAAAAAAGATGAAGAATAAAAAAACTTTGCAGATTAATCCAAACTTTGAAAGGACAATAAGAGAGGAATTGTCATTTGCTTGCAAAGCAAACCAGCACAAAGATGTCACTGTATCTTTTATGCAGTCTCATGATTATGCAATAAGCTGTTGGAATCCATATTTTGCACTGAGAGGCAGAGAAAAACAATCAAGACAAAAGGCTTCTCTGGAGAAAACTGAGTACAATTAAACTACTGTTTAAAATATCCTATTTCTCTGGCTCAACCTTTACTAAATCACTGCAACAGAAAGGCTTTTCTCAGCCTGGTGTCAGAACTCTACACTGTTCTGTCCTGTTTATTACCAACAGAAAGGATGGCTATATAAGTATACATTTTATCCCAAAAACTCCAACAAGGCAAAGATATATACAAGATGAAACAGCATGTTTCCAACATAGCTATAAAAATCTCCAGTCTATCTGGCAGAGATAAGAGTTTTTTTCAAGCATCAACATACAAAAGAAAAAAACAGTTCAAACAATGAAGCCCTAGGAAAAAAACAGGAACCAAGACCACTACTTGAAATTCTACTTGTATGGACCATGATGTGATGGGCAGTCCTTTCTTTTGATATTGTTGTCATTTCAATGCCTTTTGTAGATATACTAGCAGGTTTCAGTAGGATCTGTGTTTAAGGAACTCTGTTCCAGAGAGATGATTGCTATGAATAGGACAAATGGTATATTGAAAGTGATTGCATCAATGTGTGATTTGCCTTAAGGAAGTCAATCTTTTCTCAACGTCAACCTGAGCTCTCATTACTTCGATCCACAGAGCTATAAAGGACACACCACTGGTTATATGTCAGTTTTTCAATGTCTATTTAATACTTATTATATTCTACAATCAGAAAATTGATAATGCTTGTCATTGTTGCTATTTGGTTAACATAAGTGCTGGAACCTTTTATGATATTGATGCATGAGAATTGCATGCAAAAATGTCCTTTTATGACATGTGGACTATAGTCTTTGGTGCAATGCCCTAGTTATATTCAATGGAGGATATTCCATATTCTTTACCCACTTAATTCACTATTTGTGCACCCGGCTACATCAATAATTTGCTTTCCGTTCCAAGCACACCCCATTTAGCTGATGGGGATAGAGTCTGAGATATAGATTGGTGACAAGGATGGAAGGAGGTACCACGCTGTTGTGGCTGTGTAATGCTCTTCCACATGCTGTTGAGATCTCCTTTTGTCAAATGAACCCTATTTCTACAATGTTTTGTTTCATCAGAATTCAGTCCTCAATTGAACTGTGTTTCCAGCTGTTTTCTTTGTGCCTGCTCAACCGATACACATCACGAAATGTGATCTTCATTGTGTCACCAGGATCAATCACGCCGGTTTAAAAAAAGCTGCTTGTGTTCAAGTTAATAATTAAGTTGATAATTCCTGCATTGCTGTTACGTTAACTTGAAAGCATAGGTTTGATTTAAAAAAATACGCATGTCAGCACAGGACATTAACATCTGCCAAAGTGTTTTCCCCACATATTTGAACTCAAGCCACATGCCAGACGGAGCATGCAAGACTGCTGTCAGAGCTGACTCACAAATAGCAAAATATTTTTAAGTAGTGATACTTGATTGTGAAGATGTAACGTATAATCATACACTCAATCATTATTTTCATATGGAAGATTGACTACACATCCTCATCACCAAACAGCATATAAAGCATAAAAAATCTACTGGTAGATTAAAAATTGAGAGGGAGGCAAAGACAAAGAGACAAAGAGAGATCTGCAATATCACAGCAATTCCAGCTGGGGTCAGTGTTTCTCTGCAGGACTCCTCAGTTATGACAAGTCAATGGTTAGGACCATTAACAGTATATAATTAGGACAGAGTTGCCAGGGAAATTAAGCTAATATGTTGGCCGCATTAGGAAGCACAACATAATTAACTTAAGAAACACGACACTTTTTTTAACAAAAAGATACTATCAGATTTCTTTATTGGATTTTATTTATGGTTTCGCCATGATCTTTTGGAGATCAGGTGCTTTAAATGACACTGACAAAGGATCGGGACGATGAGCGACAGAAAAAGGGACACGGCTCCTTTAAGAATAATTAATGACGTCGCGCTGTAAACACGACTGATGCTCAGCTGCGTGGCCGAAGCATCCTCAGACCAAGAGCGCGAGACCTCTCTAGGTTGCTGTGTTTATTTTACGACCGGACTGCTGCAAGACATTGAAACAATAGAGGTTTACCTCGACTCTCATATGCGGTCTCCAAAACCAACACAGCGGTGGTGCATTTGTTCTAGTAAGTGCCATGGCTAGAGTAACGGACATCCCCACATCTTACTATGGTGAGTCGGTTCGTCTTTGTTGTAAACGCAGGATATTTTGTGCTGTGCAACACTAACAGCAGGATATAAAATAATATTTATTAACCTTAAATATTACTTGTATATGACTTACTTATATATGACTGTCATTGACAAGTGCTGTTTGTAGGCTATTTGACGGTTCACGTCAAATAATGGCAACGTAAAGGTAAAAACGTATTATACCTACCCATAGTTTGTTTTGAACAAAGCACTTGCATTTTTCTCGAGTTTCTATGAAAAGCTGGGCAAACTGGGGGTTATTCTATAGCTAGTTTCAGTTATGTAATATTTAGCCTATTGTTATAATGTAAAGTATCATTGTGTTGGTTATTTCGTATGTACACGCAGATCTGTTACTGTAACTGATGTGGAGCGATGCTGTTGTTTGTGATTATATATAATACGTTCATTCGCTGATTAAGACATTTTTCTTTTCACACGAGGCAGAAAATATGAGGAAAGATTTGTTTTTATACTGGTCTATCACTCTGTTTTGTTTTTTGCTCAGCTGTTAAATAAGGGTGAAGTATTCAGTTTGCTGCCATAAAGAGAAGAGTTAATGATAAATTCAACCTGAAATACAGGAAACTTTAGAAATCTTGTTTTTAAATTCTACAGTTATCCAGGTACAACTGCTATTACATTGGTCTGATAATCAACTTATTGTTTAATAATTTGGAGTAATTAGTTATTTATTTCTTAAACCTAAATTCTGTTCTTTAAATTATTTAAACTTCACAGACAATTTATCTTATTAGTTCATATATTAAAAGATATGTTATTTTATGCTGTAATAAGTAACTCAAATTATCATGGTTTCTACCCTATTTTTTCTTAATTTCTTCACTTAGTGTCCTTGTGCATCCTGTTTTATTTTATTTTTCTTTTAAAAACAAATTCTGAGTTACAGACTTTGAAAAATAGAGAATTAGTTTGCAAACCATCTACTCCGGTTGTAAAACATACTCCTGAACACTCAGCTATAAACTTTCAAAAGTAGTATTCCTTAACATAAATTATCCTTAAGGAAACTAACAGCTTCAATAAACCAACCCATCCATTTTTATGAAGCGATTACACCAGAAACATTGACAGCAATACGCATTGGTACCATGTTTCATGTTGATTTTCATCCATGGCGTTTTAAAACGACGGTTTAAAAGCAGCCGCCTTCGTTAAACAGATTTGAACACAAAGGATTTATTGTCTCAAAGTGGCAATTTTTGCTGAATCAGGCAATATAATGGATATATTTAGATTAAGAGGAGATTTTCTGTCCATTAGCATGCCTTAGTAATCATGTTGTTTATCAAAGCAGTGTAATCCGCTATCAACACCAGATGCCACATAGACAGCAATAGCTTTCATTTAAAACAAACCCAGACGGACAGACTGGTTTTATGACTTTACTGTTAATAGTATTTAATTTCTTTTGTGCCATAATCTTTTATTTTATTTGTTGAAATCTTTTTATTCAGCATAATTTTACTTTTACAGATCTTTCTTCAAGTTTATGTTTAATATCTTCAGTCACTGATGGAACATCTGAGAAGATAAGATCTACCACATCTGTCCAAAACTGCCAATGCTGCAGTGCGTTTTAAACAAAATTATATTCATAAATGTTTTTTAGGTTATGCATATAGTTAATAAGCTCTATATAGTAATTCTTACAGTCTTGTTCTGTTCAAATTGCATGTAATGATGTCAACAGTGACTGTAATGGAGGTTTGTACCTCAGATTCTGCAACCGCTGTACTTGGTCAAAACCTGTTTTCTCATATGAATTTGAAACAATAAGTTACCCATACTGGACAGGATGGGATGCAGAAAGCATGCTGTGGAAATGAAAGGGCAGTGTTGTAATAATTATGGTTTTGTTTTGATATTAATGTGATATGTATTTTTACAAATTCCGATTGTTGACAAGAGTGGAAAGAAAGAGCAAATTATAGTAAAGGTCACCAGCTGGTATGTTCAAATCATGAATTCCTTACCATCCCTACTCAAACTCAGTCAGACATTACTCACACTTTGTAATGAGGGGAGCTTGAAAGCATCCAACATCCACTATCCAACCTGACTGATACAAAAACTGGCTTTCCTACACAAAACTCTTAAGATATGGTCTTAAAATGTTCAGGGCTTCAATACAACAGCTAATGTAACAGAAGCATTGTTAAGTCTGCTCCTGACAGCTCCTGATGTGTAAAGCTACTCTGTCTTCCAGATTTCCCCACACCCTGACACGATTTGTCCCTCAGACCTCATGACTCTAGAAATCTGCCAGTCAAGACTGCAACTTGTCAGCTGTAGCTGATCTTCTCAGCTCTCAGCAGACATGCAGCTCACTACAGGGAATGTCAAACTCTATCTCTCTGTTCACAAATTCAGGCTGGTGCTTTATATTCTCCCATAAACAAGAGAGATTGTGTGAAGTATTTGAAGTAAAAAAAATAAACTCACTAACTTTTAAATTATATGCATTATTTAGTTAAAGTATACATGCATTGGATGCAGTTGTCCTCTGGTGCATTAGAGAGAATTTGGTTGGAAAGTTTAATTAAGAAACATAATTTTGCCTTATCAGCATGTTACGGGCAAAGTAGTGAAGCATGAGATAGAATTATGGTCTCCCTCAGTGTTTATGTCATCAGCTTTATGTTAACTCTTCCTTGTTTTTCCCCCATCATAAACCAGTCAGTTTACAGTTTTTGTCTCTTATTAAGTGGAGTAAAAAAAAAAAAAACAATATAGATTACTTTTATGTTAAAATACTGGCTCTTACGATTGTCACAGTAAGCAATAAGTCAATTAATGCATGATAAGAAAAATTTTGCACAATAAGTTTGCCGGCCACCATCACAATCATGTTAATTTTTGTTTTTCTCTCTCTATTTGCCAAAGACCAGATCGTAATACGTTTCAATACAGTGCATCATAGTGCATGAGAGCAGTTCAGAGGCAGCAGCACCTTTTTTGCAACGATGCCTACGAGATTGCATACTAAAGGAGATCAGACATTCATTCACTTCTATGCCACCTTAGATATGTGGTCAAGTTAAAACATGACCCCTTATATGAGCAGACGCTATGTAACTGCTGACTAGACCCTGAACTCCAAGTGTTTAACGACCAGATATCTTCCAGATAATCACACTGCTGAAACCCTGGAAGACCATAAACTAGTCTGCACATCAAGCTAAATGGTCTTTAGAAATGAATGTTTATTCTTTAAAATTGTGTACTGTGCAATATTACAGCTTTATTATTATAAAGACCATTTTAGACCATTGAAAATGGTCTAAAAATAAGAACTTTAATCATTTATTGCAATTATTTCTGAGACAATTAATCACAAATGACAAAATTTGTTACCATGACAGGCCAACTGGCTCCACAGATGTTTAAAAAATATACCAAGTTCATGCTTTTTAGCCTTTTACTAGTGGTTTAGTTAGACTCATTGAACAAGTGAGTGATGATGTTCAGTCTTGCATTTACAGTTGAAGCCAAGAAGATTCTAAACTAGAATCACTCAGTGCAAAGCTCCACCAATCCATTGGACTTTTGAATTACAAGTGGAAATGGCAAAATTAGCATTCATTCCCATATTGAATAATCATTTGAAAAATGTGTGAATCTACTCAGTGATCCAGATTATCCCCAACATCTAATCACTACCTTACGCTTATTTTTGAAGCTTTCTGAGAATGTAATCAAAATATGTCCATAACTTTTTAGTTAATGTTGCTAATAGGCAGATAGACAACCAACAACACTAACAAACATAACCACCACCTTGTTTTGTGGATGTTACTTATATTTGCATGTCACAACTCAGCTGGAAGGAATGCTATGGAGGAAAAGCTTTTTGTGCTTATACTGCACCTCTAAAATGCTAGTGAGAAAAGTAGAAACACAGCCCATAATCATTCATTGACAGGCTTTTAAGTAACAGTGTAGATATGAGTTCTATTCACTAAAGAAATGTACAGTCAGGCATACTCTAAATTAACAAATTTCTTGCATGGGCACCCTCCGTAAACGCTGAATTTTTACACTGAATGAGTGCAGAGTCTTGACATAAAGCTGAAAGAAAAGGTTTTGAGTCAAAACATTGCCAGCGTCTTGCTGTGAATTTCAGCTGAATGGCTCTTTTGCAGCTAGAACTAAAAGCTATTATGTTTTTGGTTTTTTTTTAACGTGTCGCTGTCCGATGCAAATATTTGTTTCAAATAAAGACTGTTACTCACCCCGAAGGGAAGTTAGACATCTATTTTCTTTTTATAGGATTTTTGCTCAATAATTTGTTCATGATCATTTTCTTTACAAACAAATTAATTTGTTTTCTCCATCTTTTTATTAATATTAATGATATTGGTGAATTGGTTAAAAAAGTTAGCTAAGAGAAAGCTTTCTTGTCAGTGGCAAAAAGAGTTTTTAATCATCATTGGTAGAACTAAAATAATCAGCCTTTGTTCATGACTATGAAGCATAGAAGCAGTAACAATCATTCACGATAGACAGCCTGGCAAGGCTCTGGAAGGTAAAGAAAAGGAGAAGCAATTGCATTCATGCCAAACACGTACAGTTTGATTTTCACTGGTACACAGTGAAACTTGAAGTGACTTTTGATAAGTCTTACTAACCGTCCAAACAACGTAGTTAGCATTGTTCAAACAGATGTGACATCATCCAAGGAACAAAA
>JBAMHX010000016.1:18418153-18435268 GCA_037177515.1 Pseudomugil tenellus
TAACTCGGTGTTTGAACGAATAAAAGTTATTTATGTTCTGTTAAAATTAATCTAGACTAGTTGTTGTTTAAAATTGCACTTTAAAACGATGCTAAAGCAGATAAACGCAAGATTTAGAGGAGACGAGCTGACGAGCTGACTGATACGTAAAAAACGCTACGCATAATAGGTCATTATAAAATATAAAGTCTCCTAAAGACAGAAAACTTAGACTCCGGTTGTCATGTGCTTGTTGCGCGCTAGGAAAACCAACATGTTTATCTTGCGTGGTTTTAGGGAGGACTCAAAAGGGGTAAGAATATTTCCAGTGGCATTAAAATCTCTGAGGTGATGACGTAGCCTACTTGTTGCGCACATGCACATGTAGTCGCTGGCTGCTTTACAGAACAGAGAAATCTACTCTAGTTATTTTGCCACCACCAGGCGAGTGAATCTGCGTTGCTATCCATAAGCTCCTCCTGCAGGTAGCGTGTAAGTTCAGCGACTCTTGCGGTGGTGGCGGTTGTGTGCCATGTCCTGTGGTTAGGATTGTCAACAGCGCAGCCTCGCGACATTGAGGTTATTGCGACAGCCCTACATTCTGTGTTGTACTAAGGCTGACATGAGCACTGAGAGCATAGGACATTTTGCACCATTCAAAATCTCTGAATTTGAAAATTTATGTTATTAAAATAAAAAGTTGTGTGATTTCAGCCTGGATCCATGGCGATCCCAGGAAGATTGTCTATCCCACTGACAGCCAAGGACAGTTTTGTGGCCAGCAGAACACGTCAAATGCGTGAGTACAAAAGGATCTGCCTCTTAAATCACTGCATAGTGGGAAAATTAGGTATACCTACTAGTTTGTTATCTTTACTCTGGCGATAGGCTTTGACTCCATCACAGTGCACATGGTATACACACTGTGCAAATCCTGATGAAGTCTCAGCCCACTATGCACATGTGCATGAGCCAGTGCTTGTGTGTATGTATGCACACCCAAATACTTGCTGATAAAACATTGCACAGTAATTGACTTTTAGTTCTGGCTAATCCGAATCCTTTCCTTGTCTTCATGTTTTTCATCTCCTTAGAAACAAAGCCATATTATTTTACTTCAACATGCTGAAATGTGCCAATCCTGCAGTTCTAATTAACCTCCAGTGCCCTACAACCCAGGTAAGAGACTGAAATAAACCCTTTCTAACATGCACTGTAAGGTGCTCCTTCTTCGGTTTTTCCACCATGCTTGATTGTACAAGATTGACAGGCTTTCTCATTAAGAGAATGTTTTCTCTCCTCCTAGCTCTGTGTCTCCAAGTGCCCTGATAGATTTGCCACTTTCCTGGATGCAAGGAATACCAAAAACTGGGAATATTACAAGCAATTCTGCAAGCCGGGCTTTGAGATTGGCAGCAAGGTGAGAGAAAACGCATGATCCTCACTTTTGTCGTTTAGCTAACACGGTGAAAGTTATATGGATTTCTAAGTTGCTGATGCTTTAAAACAAGATCGGGCAGTTTGCACCTAGCTTCCATATAAACTTCTATATGTCATGGGGTTTGGGGTCAGATACAGAGTCAAAAGAAAATCAATTCATTAATCTATAAAGCCCTTAAAGATTCAAGTTTTTCTTTTAATTGCAACTGCACTTTAACTGTAACTGCAGCCTATTTGATCCCATCTGCAGCTGCTTCCGGACTCAGCAGCCAGACTTTCTAACTGTTCCCCCTGAAAAGACAAAGTATTACCTTCTGTTCTTGTATCTGTTCACTCGTTTCCCATTAAATTTAGAATATATGTTGAACTTCCGTTTTATGTATGAAGAGCACTACATGGATTGGCACCTAAACACATGGCTGAACTCCTCTACCTTTGGTGTAAGTGCAGATCTCTCAGACCTTGTAATAAATAGTTTTAGCTGTTTCCCTGTCAAGATTAGTTAACAAGGGAAATCTATCTTTTGCAGAAGCAACTCCAAATCTTGAGAGCAGCCCTCCGTTGTCAGTTAAATTCCCCCATTTTTGTTAACAGCCAAGAAACACAACTTTACATATTTTTATTCTACTTTATATTTTAACTGTATTTGTCACTTTGGTTTTTTTATGTGGTTTATGACTAAAATTCAGTTCAGTTTGATTTGATTTAAGAAGAAAGAGCTCATTTGAGCTCAATTTAAGACAGATTGAAGCGATCACATCCCATCCCTGTTCTGTGAACTGGCAGCAGATCGGTGTCAATGACGTTAGCATGATGCTGTATAAGACTTAAAGTGAGGTGCTATGTGGGAGCATCTTCCAGCTCTGTCATACTGTTTAACTGAATCATATGTGTCATTTCCTCCATCATCACAAGGATGACAGGGCTACATGAAATATGATTCAGCCAAACAATTTAATCAGACTTTTTCTTTACTTGTATGGGATTGCATTATTTAAGAAAAGGATAATATATTAAGTGTTATCTCAAAGCTATAAGTTGATCAGTCTTTTGAGGGAAATAACACATTTTTACAAAATTACAAAGGTAGATTCCTGTAAAATATTTGTTTATACATGATAATGAAATTAGTTTTATTCATTATATAATTCATTATATAGGAATACCATATATACATTATATAATTCATTATAACCTTCTCCTCTGTTTCTCTTCCAGTCAGTTGCAGAGGTCTTACGGGATGAAGACTGCCCATCTATGATTGTGCCAAGCAAACCTTGTAAGTGGGATTCTATACACATAGTAGCACACAACGAATGATTTATTTACTAAACCTCTAAATAAAAGCAAAAATGTTAACAACTGTGTTTCAGTTCTTCAGCGATGCTTCCCTGATTTCATTAGAAGAGATGGCATTTTAACTGTAGCCAATCAGACCATTTTCAAAGATGGTGACAATAACAAAAGAAGTGTCAACGATCTCAGAGATGCTGCAAAGTAAGTCTTACATCCCAGCAAGTTGAATTGTTGCCTATGTGTTCAACACTGTCAGCGTTATCATTTAAAAAGTCAGAGTCATCAGATTAAGAATTGGCATATATTTGTGCACATTTAACGTTCTCCTTCTGGAGTCTAAAACTTGCATGTTGTCAATAGGGAGGCCAACTCTGCACCCACAGAGTTCTGCAAAAATATCACAGGGTAGGACAAGTGGGCATGTCACTGATGCTGCCAATGTCCACGAATGTGTTCAGTCACATTCAAAGTCATCTGCATGGTTATTGCATGAATAGAACTTGTGAGTAGAAGTTAAGGAGTATGTAGCTACAAGCTTTTGACAGCTGCTTTGCATATCTATGCTTTGAGCGTGTGAATAGGCAAACCTAAGATAAACAATAAACCACATATTTAAACCAGGTAATTAATGTTATCATTATATATTTTTCTTTCTTTATTTCTTTCAACTGTCATTGAATTTTCTTTACAATGAGCCTCTTAGAAATATAACAGGATTTATTATTTTTCTTTCTGTAGTCAGGTAACAAAAAGGTGAGAGGTCTATAAAAGATTTATTTTCTCAGCTTTTTAATGCTTTCTCTGCTAAAGCACGTAAGCCGCTATTAACCAACCTTCCAACATATACAGTTTGTCAACAGTAATGCATAACTTTCTTCTGTCACGTGTGCCAGTGGATAGCAATTAGGACAAAAAGTGTAGCTCTTTTATTCATTTACAAAGGGAAACATTGCACATTAACAAACACAAATAAAAAAAGTAAATATGTGCAAAGTTAGCCAAACTACTAATTTGTCTCTTGGCAAGTCACAAACACTTCAAAAACAATTCAGACAAAAACAATTCAGAAGTGTACAGAAAACGGTTTTATTGCTTATAAGCCAGTTCGTGAGATGGGATTCAAAAAGTGATGCATGCAGTGCATTCTCTGAGTTGAAGGTGTTTGATGTTCCAGGTGTTACCAACTCTCATTAAGTGTTTTATAAAGAAACCTCATTGAAATACTTGTTAAAAAGAAAACTAGAGAGCAGTGTGGCGCCCTCTGGTGGTCATTAGGTCAACTTGCTTGATCAGTAAAGGTTTGACGCAATCCCTGTTTTTGTGAATGGTTAATCCTATTTTAGGAAGCTTATTTGGACCTTGGGAAGTTACTCTGAGAACTGGTTGTAGTATTCCGTTTAGTTTCTCCTCAGACATTTAGAAATCAATCTGTTGTGTTCCAGTTTTTAAAAGTCAGTTTGAAATACATTCTTACTTTCGTGGTGTTTGTTATTTTCTTTAGTTTGAAGGCAACTGAGTCATTTTATTAAATGTATAAATAAAGCAATTTTAAGAAACTAAAAATCACCATTCACTTTACCAACTGCAGGTTTGCTGTCTCTGATTGTCACTATGATTATTAGTCTGATAATCACAAACAGAAAAAGATGTGTACGTTATATGTTGTATTCATAACAATCTGCTATACCGCATCTTCTCCTTTGTTTAGATTCAGTAACAAATTCCTTCACTATTTTAAGCTTAACTGTTGGAGCTATTGCTGGAAAAGGGCATCAGTAACATTTTTTGTGGCTTTTTTTTTTTACCCAGACTGACACGCGCTGATGAACTGCATTTTGAGCTGAGATTGTTTAAAGCACATTCAAGTTGTTTATCTTTGTATCAACATAACAATGTCAAAGATAAATCTGATGTCAAAATGCTTTTAACAAATCATATTAAACCTTAAGACAGTAATTTAAACCTGCCAAAGTGTTTTTTGTGTCTTATGACTCTGTTTTTCACCTCTTCTTCCCATTGTTCCTGTCTCACCGTATTACTGGATCACAGAAGTATTGCCAGCTTGCTGAATGCTAAAGAAGTTGGTATGAAGATCTTTGAAGATTATGCAAATTCCTGGATATGGATCCTCGTGTAAGCTTTGCTTTTGATAGTATCCCAAATGTTATTCTTATTATGACATATGCATTTCTCTGTGGTTAGAATAAATCATTTTATCGATCAACAACTCAACAATGAAAAAAAAAACACTTTACTTGTTCATTGTATGCAGAGAAAAAGATCAAATGTGTATCTTTCATTGACATGCTGTGTAAAATGTAATTAACATAATGAACTGAGCGAAATATCACATGTGATGTTACTGAGAAAACATATTTCCTTTTCTTAAACTCTCTGAAGGTTTTTTTTTTAGAACCACTAGTATATGAGTTTGGGATTATTCTGTTTAAAAGCACCAAAGTCGCAACATTGAGACAAGTGTAAAGACATATATCTGGAAAGAGATCCTAAAGCAGTACCCACTTTCTATCACAGGAGGGAGAAGAGAAGCATTTAGTAGAGTGCTGTACAGAGTTAAAATCAAATTAAAATACAAATAATACAAATAATATCAATAAATACAATTTCTGGTAGACAACAGATACACACAAAAAGACTGCAAATATACAAATAAAAAGAACCAAGATGTCATGTCTAACTAGGCAAAAGTATCAGTCGATATATAAGCTTATAGTACTCCTTCAGTCCGAACAACCAATGATAAAATATAAATTGGGCGTATTTCTTAAACAGGTCTTACCTCCTTTTGATAAGTGTTGCTACTGTTGAAACTTTTTTCTTTTCATGTTTTGACATAATGTTTGAACCTTTTACCTTGTACTTGGTGATAAGTAAATAAATAGAAAGAGGATAGGCATGACAAGGTGAGATGAGAAGGGGGCAGGATGAGGCGGGGCAAGTCAAGGGGGCTTTTTAGAGTTAATGAGGAGAACATGTTTAAAAGACATCATATAGAGCCAATGACGAAGCCGTCATAGTTGGGGATGCAGAGCGGATTACAGATAAAACCCTCAACATATTAAAACTTTTTTCGATGTGGATGTGGTACTCTCTGCTCTCTTTATATTTGCCTCCTGATGATGACTTGGTCATCTAGAAACAGTGAAAGCGGGGCTTTGTTAGAGATCATGGTGGTTTGTGCATCCATAATATTAACGCGCCTGAAGCAATATGTGGAAGATGACATCTGAGAAGTCAGGAAGGCAGAAGTTTCTGGACATGTTTTTTGCAGCAGAGGTGGAAAACGTAGACGGGAAAAATCTGTGTGATTAGTGCGGTCAAAGTACAATACTATGTGCCAAAAAGCTGGCAGATTCCATGCTACTGGATGCTTTTACTTTTATATATACTGTATATAATATTAATTATGGAAATATGTATTTATGTCATTGTAGATGTCTAGTAATATCCATGGTGATCAGTCTGCTCTTCATCCTTCTTCTGCGCTTCACTGCCGGTATGATAGTGTGGTTCATCATTTGTAGTGTCATCGCTGCAGTCAGCTACGGTGAGTATGCATGCCAGTGCACATTTTAGAGAGGTTTCCTTTTTTGTCATGTCACTTTTTCTGGTAAATGTAGCCTGTTTTAGTTTGACCCTGACTCTTTCCTTTATTCTTTATCTCAGGGGTCTGGTACTGCTACTGGGAATACAGTACCCTGATGAAGAGCGCAGACACTAATGCCACCATTTCTGAAATTGGCTTCCACGCAGATCTCAGTATTTATCTTCAGCACAGCCAGACATGGCTCATCTTCAGTATGTTGTCACCAAAACTTCATGTCAACACTTTCTCTTGTTTTTAATCTACATGTTTTAACATTTCTCAGGCCGTTTCTGATATATTCACTTGGTAGCATAGTCCCTGAAGTGCACATGTAATTATTACAGGATTTTCTATTATGGTCATATCACACTAATAATAATGTGTTGAAACAGTTTTAAAGTGTCCATTTCATAACAAGGCCTATGCCGTCTGAAGCGACGGCTAGGAGAATATCCCTGACCGCTATGACGTCAGGACATGATGCATCCTGAGGTCATGACCTTTTATTTGCACTTGTTTGTCAGATCAATGAAACAAATAGTTCCAGAGATATAAGGAAAATCTGATTTTTTTCTGCATAGAGCTCCACCTGGTGGGAAAACTTCAATTCAAAAATTCAATAATCATGAAATTCGATACAGATCGTCCTCTTGGGGACATAAACAGGTATACTGAGTATCAAAATCCAATTTTGAAAATTGTTGGCGTTATCGCGATCACATGATAACTTGGCGGTTGTGATGAAAGCATTATATTACCGACACTCCGCGTTCAGGGATATAATAATAATCTCATAAATAAATAGAACATGTAAAATATCATCTGCTCATCCTTTTTGCCCTTACTGCAGCATCCTCAGGGAATGTTAGTGTTGCATTTCTGTCAATGCCGTGCAGACCCAGAGTAGATAAAGAACTGCAGGTACTGCAGAGCCATTTGATGCAAGACTGAATGCAAAAAAAAAAAAACATTTTCCCATTGCAGACAAAAGAAATCCCCGTACTCATGCTGTTGTGTGATGTTTGTCCTGCTGAGCTTTACTAAACCACCATAAGAACAACATTTATAATATTGGCAATGGCATGTTAACTCTTATTTTTTACCTCACTTTATGTTATTTTAAATTTTTTCTATAACTCTCTTTTGCTTTGTAGTGATCTCGCTTTGTGTGATCGATGCCCTTGTCTTGATTGTTCTGATATTTCTGAGGTCCAGGCTGAAAATCGCAATAGCACTGCTAAAAGAGGGAAGCAAGTGAGTGTGGATGAGATCTTTCTTCATTCGATTGTGTACTTGTCCAATTTCTAATGCAAGCAAATGTTTCTCTTCCCCAGGGCCATCAGCTACATCATGTCCACTCTCTTCTACCCTCTCGTCACCTTTTTTCTCCTGGCCATCTGCATAGCTTATTCTGCGGTCACAGCAGTGTATCCTTTTCTCACTCTCACACAGAAAGTCTGAAGAAGAGCTTGGTTGTTTAGTTACGGACTCATCACATCAGCTTCACTACGCTCATCCACATGCATTACTGCACTAAGACTGAAATCCATTTATCTATAAGAAATTCCTCTCTTTGCTGACCCTAACTACATCCCCTCAGCTTCTTAGCATCTTCAGGTAATGCAGTCTATAAAGTGGCTCCTGCTGATGATCAGTGCATGTATGCGAACCTTACATGCAATCCAAAGGTTAGCCCCACACTCTCTTACAGGATAATATATGTTTGTTTGTACAAGGTACTGCAGGATAGAATATACATTTATGTCGTTCATTGGTCCAGTAAACATAGTCACTTAGGAATCATGTCTTGGAAATGTTCCGTTTATTTGTCGCAGACACAGAGATAGAAGATGATAATCCTGGCAGATGTGTTTAATCAGATGTTCAGTAATTATGTTATTTCACATCAAAATGAAATCTGTTCCTTTTTTCAGACTTTCAGTCAGACCAATATTACCAAAGCTTGTCCTGGGTCACAGTGCATGTTTGCCTTTTATGGTGGAGAGAGTGTGTACCACCATTACATCTTCGTCCTCCATCTGTGCAACCTGTTCGTGTTCCTCTGGCTGGTCAACTTCATCCTCGCTCTGGGCCAGTGCACGCTGGCTGGGGCCTTCGCCTCTTACTATTGGGCCCTGAAGAAGCCGAAAGACATCCCGGCCTGTCCTCTGTACTCTTCGTTCAGCAGAGCTGTATGGTGGGTTGTAGATTCTGCACTGTGTGTGGGATTTCTTTATGGATAGCAGGCTATTGATGTTTGAAGCACAATTTTTGGTGGCTCTTTTCTTTATTTCCCACTCTAATCATCTGTCACTAATTCATCTGATGATTCTGGAGTCTTCTTAATTGGTACTTGTTTGTTTTTTAAACTTTTCTGTCTTTCTTTGACAAAAACTCTGAAAGTTTTCAGCATTACAATTTTTAATTTATTGTTTATTAGATAGCTCACACCGTTGTGTTGGCACTCCATGTGCAGATGCTGGTGGCAGCGACTTGTTTGCATGGTCCAGATTGTGACCCTGATTCATGTTAGAGGGGGGAGGGGGGGGGGGGGGGGGAGGAGGGGGGGGGGGGGGGGGGGGGGGGGGAGGGGGAAAAGGGGGGAGAGAGGGGGGGGGGGGGTGTTGGTGGGCTGTCTTTCTTTAGCTAAGACCCAGCCCAAACCCCCCCCCCCCCCCCCCCCCCGCACCTGTCCTTTCCCCTCAATTAACCTCAGTTCATAACTTTTCTGGGAATGATGTCTTTAAGCAACACAAAGCACAGGTTTTGTTTTGGGTTTTTTTTCTTGACATTTTTTTAACACAAACATAAGCTGAAATAAACTAAAACAGTAGCAGATATGTTGAGATGCAGAGTTCAGTGTTTGCATATGATATTTTATTTTCATCCATCAGTTATCACACAGGTTCTCTGGCCTTCGGCTCTCTCATCTTGGCTTTGGCACAGATGGTCCGAATTGTTCTCGAGTACCTGGATCACAAACTAAAAGGCAAGTTATATCTTTTCAGGCACAGACAGTCTTATTGTATTTAATTATGATCATTATTTCAAGTGAAGTATTGATTATTTTAATCAACTCTCAGGTTCTCAGAATGCCTGTACACGATTTTTGATTTGTTGCCTCAAAGGCTGCTTCTGGTGTCTGGAACATTTTATCAAGTTCATAAACAGGAATGCATACATTATGGTGAGTTATTTTCAGGAGTACTACTAACTATGTTATTGTTGGTATCTTTGAGAATTGTAGCTTGTAATTGTTCTACTTTAGTCCGTAATTACTTGTTTTCACCTACAGATAGCAATATATGGAAAGAACTTCTGCACATCGTCCAAGGATGCATTCTTTCTCTTGATGAGAAATGTTGTTCGGTAAACACATTTTAACCATTAAGTTACAATCTTCCAGGCAAAATTTATTCCATTAATACAAGCTTTATCAAATAATCTAAGTACATGATTAAATGTCTAAATATATGAAGAAACAACAAATCCCTTGATTCTTTCTTTGGCATACATCACACATGATGCTCTAAATGATATTTCCAGTCACCTGTGCTTCTCTTGAGTCTGTATCAGCACATAACGGTCTCGTCTCCATTTGTTGCTGCTTATGTTTCTTCCTCTACAGGGTGGCTGTCCTCGATAAGGTCACAGACTTTCTGCTGTTCTTGGGAAAACTATTGGTTTCAGGAGGTGTTGGTGAGTTTCATTTTAATCTAACTGAATGATGACATGTCAGAATCTGCTCCATGCTCTTGTATTTTTTACATCATTAGATCTTTTTGATGCTAAGTAGTTGTTCTGATCTCAGGGTAAATGAGGGCTTGATTTTATCATCAGTCCTCTTTAAAATGAGCATTTATCTCCTTTTTGTCAAACTGTTATTCATTAACAACTTGCAGTACTTTTCAGTTTGTTGACACGTATATTGAGCCAATGTTTCAAATAAAGTTTGTATTGTAATTATCCTTATTTTGATGACTTATCTTGAGCTCCATATTTTAAAAAGCAGAACAACTGTTCTTAAAAATCTTTTAGACAAGCTGATTTGGATGTGAACATATCTCAGCTCACTTTTTGTTTCTATGCAGGTGTTCTTGCTTTTTTCTTCTTCTCACAAAAAATACCAGGTTTGAAAGAGGCGGTCCCACCATTAAACTACAGTTGGGTCCCCCTTGTGGTAAGGATTAAAGAGTGATCCGTCTGCAGTTATAAATAAAAATAGGGGGCCCCGGGTCATACTGAAGAATATAGAAAATGACTAAACCATTAATTAAGCAGCAAATATCCCATGGATGTGTATCTAGCTCAGCCTGTGACTGTAGGTTCTCCTCTGCTTATATTTTTCTAAAAACGGTGGCAGAAAAAACTCCCAAGACATTGTTGGAATATTAAAAAGAACTGTACAGAAAAAAATTTTCTGTACAATGAAGTAGTTTTTTTCAACGACTCCTTAAGCTTATCTTAACATTTATGCCCATAGCTCTTTAACCCTGGAGATCCTACAGGGTCAAATTTGGTTGCTGTGTTTGTACATTTGAAATCCAGTTCTAACATGCAACAAGAAAAACGTTATTAAATGGTTGACTAATTATATTCCTAAATATGGAATAGTTTACATTGACAGTGTTTGCTGAAATGATACACCTAAAGCCCAAAGCGGCCAAATTTGACCCTGTGGTTTTGTTTTTGTTACACAATAAAACAAAAATGCTTAGTACAACCTGCTTAGTAAAACCTTCTGTTTTTTTTTCAGACAGTGATATTTGGAGCCTATATGATTGCCAATGGCTTTTTTAACATCTATGCCATGTGTGTGGACACGCTGTTCCTGTGCTTTTGTAAGTATACAGTTTTCTTTCTTCAGTCCTTTACACACTACTTCCAAATGTAACTACTGGTACCAAGCGTTGTCCTGATAGTGGATCATCTAACAAACAGCAGCTGAATATAACTTCTCATTTTTATGTCTAGATCAGAATTTTAATAAGTAATTCGGCTTAATTCCTACTTTGTGTTTCAGCTTTCTTTTCCTGCATGTCACTGTTGACTTTTCTCCACTAAGCCTGTGCTTTTCTTTCTCTTGGTGGCTGTCACTTGTACTCGTTCTGCTATCCCTGCTGCTTGCCTTCTCCTGTGCTGGGACCTGGTTTCAGGTGAAGACCTGGAGAGGAATGATGGTTCTTCCTTCAGGCCGTACTACATGTCTCCAGGCCTGCACAAGATCCTGCGTAAAGGAGAGGAACGTGCCAAATCCTGTGCTTCCTCCTGAGCGATGTGCAGCTGTTTCCCTGAACTAAAGATTCTCTGACTCACTTCTCCATATCTGCTCTATGTATGGGGGGATCTGGATGTTTAGGAACAAGTATTCTAGGGCTAAACATCAAAACTGGATGCACCTCAGCCTGGTTAGGGATAACTTGGACATGAAAAGACATGCTATTGACTTCATACCCTCGCAGAAAAGGCATGGGGACTAGAAAAAGACTTGCGTTCACTTCCTCTTTTGAGACAACTCAGATACTTGCCTTTCTGTCTGCTGTGCTAGTGTTCACTTTTCTTTTTTTCTTTATATTCTCTGCTGACCTCTGCCTTATTGAGAAGGTACACACAATATACAAGATGGATGCACAAGCTTAGATGAAATTCTGCCTTTTTTTTTCCCTAACCCAAGCATGAGGACCTTAAAATGTACAGATGGTGTAAGGCTATGGCAGAAGGCATCACCTTAAAAGAGGTGTGGACTTTTGGAGCACTCTTGTTGCACTTTGGTCTTATAGTGTAAAATCAACTTCTGTATGCACTTTCATACAGGAGAAGAACCATGTAATTTATTTCCTCTGTGTAGCATGATTATTTTGCTGGTTGTTGATGTTCTTCACTGCTTTTATAGGTTGCTTTAATCCACCAGATTTATATTAACATGGATTCTGTGCTTATTTTTTATAAGCTACATGGACATTTCAGAGTTTCCATTATGCCCATAGATGTACTGTAAACCCAGACAGAGACTTTGTGGGAGGTCAAGACTTCAAGATATTTTACGATTATTGCGTAAAATCTGTAAAGAACATGAGCATTTTTAAGAAACTTTTCAATGCAGCCACTAGTTTATGTGCCTAGCTGTGGAAAAAAAGAAGTAAAGGATAAATGTTCCTCTGTCTTTGCGATTTCAGATCTAACAGGAACCTTTAGTGATACAGTTTATAAAAGGATGTCAAAGCCATTTTTGGTAAAAAGTTTTTTATTAGGTTCAGATGTTGTGTTTTTTTTATTACTAAGTATAACACACACGTCAGTCTGGAGGTTATTTGGTGTTGTTTTTGTACAGGGTCATTTTTTTTATCAATGAATCCAATGAAAATGTGAATCTTTGTTTATGAATAAACATGAATAGTTGAAGTATTGTCCTGTCCATTTAATCAGCAGAATGCCTTCCAGTAAAACTTTGATTCATTTAATGATTCTTTTATCAGTGTTGGATCTGGAGGTGAATGATGGTTCTAAAGGCCGACCGTTCTACATGTCCAAAACCTTGAAGAGGATCCTGCGTAAGAACACACAATAGAGACAAGAAGGGAAGAAACAGAAGGAGGCAGACCGATACAGCAGATTTACCAAAGCAGGGTACAAAGCTGTAAACAATTTGCCAAATGTAATTTAAGTGTATGTGTGCTGCAGCTTTAGACTCTAATAGACACATTTTAGACAAGCGACTATAATACGTTTGTTCATCTGCGCTTGAATTTATGGATTTTATTGTTACTTCGTAATGGTAGTAATTATAGTTGGTTCCACATGTCGATAGATGTCTTTATGGCTGATGCTGTACAAAGTCACAGCAGATAGTTTATGAGCATTTATGAGCAGTTCTTTTGGAGGAACAGATTTTCTTTCTTTCTTGGGACTGTAGTTGCCATTTTTAAACTCTTGTATTTGCCAGTTTGTACCACGTGGTGGTGCCAGTTACCAGTTATCATGTGTCTCCTGTGTTGAGGTGTGAATGTGCTGCTGAGACACACTGTAACAAATGGCTGTGAAATATACAGTATTTAACGTTTTTCTCTAAAGTTATTGTGAATGTTTTTAAAGAAAAATACTGTATAATAAGCAGCGATTGGCAAAATACTGTATAAATCACAATAATAAACACAAAACTAAAAATTCACAGCTGTCCAAGTTCTGCTGTGTTACGACACAGTAATAGGATCGCTATTGTAAAAAACAAAACAAGCATTATAATCCTGTAAAATTTCACAAAAACATAATGTGCATTTTATTAAATCCCAGCTAACTTAAAAAATACTGTAGAATTATCATTAACATTTTGTGTCTGGGAGGGAATAGCTGTAGCTATTATAGTACTGCCCATAAGTTCCCTTTTCTAAACATATCCACATGCTTTTTTTTATTAAATGTTTAACATATACATTTTAAGATGTTCAAATGCATTATTTTAAAATTGATCTCTAGGAGATATTTTGCAGCTACATATGTATTCCATGTGCTTTTAAAGTATTGCATTTAAATGTTTGTTTTAAGGTGGGTTAGGACGTTTTGTGTTCTGGAAGAGTATTACAGCACACAAAATAAGATACTCTGAAAGAATATCTCATCAACATTGTAAGAGTTTGTTGGATTTAAGGGTAGGAAATAATACTTTTTCAGAGAACAAAGGCTGTAAGGGTGAACTGTTGTCACTAATAAACTCCGGTACCTGTTAATTTCAGTATTGTCATAATGCTGTCAGGATTTGCCATTATAACCCGCTTTTCACAAACTATTTTTTGTTTTTTTTTTATTTCACAAACTCATCAAAATATTTCTACATGAGTAAAAACGCTCACTGTGTTTGAAGCACTTCATGCTTTTGATCAGCTACATCTTACATTAAACTGCTGTCGAGGTTTTAAACAAGCTTCTAGTCCCTCAGCAAAGCTCCACGGTTGATCTGCAGTTTGGCTTTGTGCCAGATTGTGTTCCCAGCATTCCCAGCGAGCCATCTGGTGAAAGATCAAGTTTTTTAGACTCACCTGTTTTTGCTTTGGTGTTTTTAACAGTTTATTATCATTATGCAGTTTAATATCAGTGTATTTTTTATTGACTTAAATAAAATGTGTCTGATTTATAATTCATGGTATTCCGCTGTATTATTTTTTCATGACAGTGCATTTAAGCCTCTCTTAGACTGATGCTCTCCTCAAGATCAATAAAATGGGACTTATTGTTGTGAGTCTTTTTGGCGTGTTTGTTAGACATGAGAGCCTGGCCTCATGGTACCTCACAGTGACATCACTCCCAGACAAGCATACCCTCGGCACCCATTTGAAGCTGAACACGTTAGAACACGCAATCATTCGATACACAAGCAGAGCTGTTTTGCTTTTATGTGAAAGAGCACAAGCGATGCATGTTAGTGTTCAACGGGGCAAATTACACATGTGGCATGTTGTCATTTCTTTATTCCAAAACAAGTGCTACACTGTTGAATTTTGTATCTTTTTGTGCATGTTGTTCAGGTTTAGTTTCACTCCCACGAGGGTTGAATGCCTCAGATCTGATAAGTGTAGTAAAACTGTTTTTATATGCCTTCCCCTCCCTGCAATCTCTGGAAATAAGATTCTTTTGGTCAACCACAGTCAACAAGTAGACACAAGTTAAAGTGTCTTTGCAAAATGTGAGTATCTTTTCTTACACCAAACTCTAAAAATGCAGGATTCTTACCAAGACTGCAAACTGTTAAATTAAAGTGAGCCATATATGTTCACTATTTGATAAAATGTGTCCTTACATCTGTTCTTTGTATTTTGAATGCACATGTGGATGTGTTAACATTTGCTGTGTTTTCATGCAATAATTCATCTTCCTGGTTTGTGAAATTAAACATTTATTCTTGAAACAGACTTCACATACAATAAATAAAACTGCAACACTTTTATACAAACAAGTTCACCTTCATATAGAGTTATGCGTCTGGTGACTTTCACCTAAAGTTGCACAGTAAAGTTGTCACCAACTACACAGACAAAAACAGAGTCACACGTTACAATGCTGTGAGGTACACTGAAACATTTTGCATTTCCACTTCATACAGAGCGTACAACTGTATGTTTTGGTCCTCCGTAATTTGCTCCCAAAAAAAAACAAAAAAACATGGTAGGATAAATAAACTGGTAAAGAAAAGAAAATGTGTTGTAGATCACTGAAAATCAAATAATATTTACTATAAAGATGAAAATACTGCCGCTGCTAATGATGTGAAAAACGCTGGTGGAGTCTGAGGTTGCTGCATGTGTGTGAAAGCATGTGTGTGTGATGTGTGTGTGTTGAGGGAGCAGCTCAGGCATGAGACACAGGCAAGGAGGTCATGGCGTGGGCTGGCAGCAGCGGCTGAAACATTGAAGGAGGAGAGTGTACTGCGGGCACAAAGAAAGCAAACACACACATTACAGTTGTTCACATGCTAATGTATTGTTTACATTCTAATCAGACATAGGAATTTCTTCTTAAACCAGCTGAATTATGGCAAAGAATTGTTACTAAATTCATGAGGACTTCTACAAAATCTTTTCCAATGAAGAAATAAACATGTTTGTACCTTGAGTATTTGTTTGCGGGAAACATAAAACTGTAGAAATGACGAGTCTGACAACTTTTACTTTCCATGTTTTTGTGACAGGAACACAATAGAACGCATCTAAATGTCCCAGATTCATCCAAAGGTCTAATTATCATCTGCTGGCCAGATCTTATAAAACTATTGGACATATTCACAGGTTTTGCTTTAAAATTCCTCCTCGATTTAGAGACAAGTTATACCTGAGGTAGACATTTAGGATCAAGGATATTTGTCTTTAAGCTAAATTTGCACAAAATCTACAAGGCTAAGCTATGTGGTAATGTATGACTCATAAGGGGCTCTTTTTACACAAGTCAGAATATATCTTTTATCAAGTTATTGTGTTGAATTTCTTACTGTTACTTTGAAGATTTTTTTTAAATCAACTGAGACATTATATTATACCCAGATAAGCTGTATTTTCATTCTTGTACATTTAAACCTTTATAATCTCTTGTACTATTTACTGAGCAGAAGGTTCAGCTGATGCAAATCAGTAGGAGAAATGACTGAACATTTGAAAGGAAATTGTCCTCAACGTCTCACAAATCATTTTCAGCTCAACAGCTACTTATTTGAGAAATTCAAACAATTGTCAATCTTTGCTATTGAATGTTTTCAGGGTAAATCGATGTTTATCATTAATAATCCCAAGACAGACATTTCTTATGTAACTATCAGGGTTTGAAAAAAAGGCCAAATTCACACAATGATTCCTCATAATTCATAAAAAGTCTCATGCTCACTGTCTATAAAGGAGTGCAGTGCGGAAAGCATTGAGCCCTCTGGGCCTCCGTAGGCTGTGTATTGAAGCTCCTCGGGAGTAGGTGTAGGCAGGGCCAGGCGGCCGGACTGCAGGGAGGTCATGGGACTGCTGGAGGTGTGGTTGGGGCTCACATGCTTTTTGTGGCGTGCTCGACAGTTCTGGAACCAAACCTGCGTTATTGTCAGGACAAAACACGTTTTTACATATCTTACATAAACACATCTCATTATGTGTATTGTTTAACTGCACACATCTTTATTTCATTTTTCAAAAGTTAAAATGTATTTATTTATGAAACTTACCCAGAGGATTTAATTGGAAAATGTGTCCAAGCTATCTATCTATCTATCTATCTATCTATCTATCTATCTATCTATCTATCTATCTATCTATCTATCTATCTATCTA
>JBAMHX010000016.1:18452884-18463723 GCA_037177515.1 Pseudomugil tenellus
TATAATATAATATAATATAATATAATATAATATAATATAATATAATATAATATAATATAATATAATATAATATAATGGTTGAATAGAAATAAAAATAAATTTTAATTAAAGTGGTTTACAAAATTACAATATGATTTTACAATGAGGCTGGAATTAACAAAATCATATGATATTCCAAAATAAGGATTTAGTCATTTTATGTATCATCAAAACATAAATATTGACATTTATTTATTTACTTACATGTTTATTTGTTCATGATAGTTTACTTATCTATTTACAACACTTGCTGTTACAAATACAGTCTAATAGATTATTTTAGCACAAGTCCAGTTTCCGAGTTTATTTACTTTTATGTATTCACTTTTCACCTCATTAACAAAGAAATGCTATAGTTTTTACTTCAGTTAAAGATGTATCACATGTTGCATTGCTGGTTTAGAAACTGTCATTTAAAAAAGAGTATATATGCAGTTAAAATCACTTCAAACCTCAATATTATTGCAGCCCACTATATGAATATGCTGAAAGAAATTATTCAATAATGTGACAATAAATTGCTGAGAAATTGCAACAAAATGAGTCGTTGTAACTTTTCACGATAGCATAGAAACAAAAGATACAGCTGATGCCACTTCAGAGTCCTCTTGTGCATCAGTCATACGTCAGTGCTGCTGTAAAGCTATTACACTTATAAGCCCTCAAGAAACTAAAACTACTGTGCGACTGTACACTGAAATAACACTGAACAAGTTCTGGCTGGAAAAGATGGATAGAAATAGAAATAAAAAGCTTTAAGTGGGATCTGTTCATACTAACAGCTAATATTTGTGTGGTATGAGTCTCCTTCAGGCTTCATTAGCTCAGAAAATGCCCTTAAATAGCAAAAAAAGAGTGTGGAGCTTCTAGAGAAATCTGCAGCCAAAGCTGAACAGCAGAGGAGGCGAACAAAGCCAGATGCATAAAGACGAGGCCTTCAGGGTCAAGTGTGCCATCCCCTCTAATTCCTCTGCGTAACCAGACACCTGTAACAGACTCTGTAGTTGTAAGATCCTGTTGTGATGTACACAAATGCTGGTGGAAATCAAATCTGGGTTGGAAAAACACCCAGCTTTTAAGCAAACAGGTCTGTGGACAAGCTGATATCTCGTTCATGAGGACAAGAAAGCTATTGCCAACAAACCGGCATGTTCCTGTGCCTCAGTAAACCATTTGATTAGCTGCAATCAAAACAAACCAAACAAAGCCGAGACAATCACGAAATCCAACTGCTTTTAGTCATTCTTCTGTGTTTTCTTTGATGTTTCTTCTCCAGACTTATTTCAACCTACAACAGCCTCACAGACAAACATCTCGCTGGGTATTTCAGCAACACTCGAATTAGGAGACACCTCCACCGAGCAGGACTGGTATGTCACTGCAGTTCAGGTTTATTTATATGGTATTTCAGGGATTTTGTAAAGTTGTCTTTTGGGAACGGTACCGAAACTTTTTCTATTTTTTTCGTGTCATTAGATCACCAGGAGTGGACGTATTGTTCCAGATAAGGAGTACAGACACAAGCTGATCCAGAGAGCCCACCAGAGACATGTTCGAGAATGCCTTGCTCAGGCCATTTTCCACAAGGTGCTGGAGATGGAGGTGGGTTGTGTGAAAGAGAAAAAAACAGTTACTAGAAAAAAGACTGTTAGATAATTTGTAGTTCTCCTGGAATAATAACTCATGCAAATTTTTCCTGCTGCTCTACCAGCGTCTCCATCAAATCGAGATCAAAAAGAAATTGGAGGAGTTTGCAAGGAGGGAAAGAGTGCATAAGATCAAGGTACATTTCCGAGAGCAAAGACATAATTTACAAAAAATGATCATTTAATTAGGCTCATCTTTTGTAAATTGGCTCTTAAGCTATATGAAACAAAAGAACGGTTGGCAAGAGTTCATTTGCAAATATGAATAAGCAGCAGTGTCTTGCAAAGAGGATGCAGCTGGTATAAATAACCTGTTATTGCACAGTTTATTATACATACATACAGCATTATAAACAATCACTCCTTTTTCTTTGGAAGGTGGGGCGCCCCAAAAGATGTGAGGAAAACAGTATTCGCATCCTGTCTCCATGTCCACCAGTGGGTGCCAGGCACATCCAGAAACAGCACTCCGGACTAGAGGGGGAGCAATCTGAATCCTCTGAATCTGTAAGTTTAATTATTCCTGTTGGACTGTTGCAGTCACATGTGTATTAACTTACACGTCTTCAGCATCCATCTGACAGTATTTTAACTACATACGTGATGTGGCAAAACCAATGGAGTTAGGAAGAAAATAAAACAGATTTTTTGATAAGCATTGGCTTTTTCCCTTTTTTAATTAATATTTTTCCTCTTTATAATGTAAAAATCCTCTTATGGGTTTTTTAAATGTAAAGTTAATTGACTGACCGTATCTTTGTACATAAATATTAAAGTTTGCTTTTATCAGATCAAAAGCCTGACTTGTGTGCCTGAAGTGAACATTTGTATAGAAATGTGGAAAAGAAAGTTATTTCTTCTCATTATAAAATCAGTTTGAATAGTTTGATGCCACTGGCATGTAACACTAAATACATCATTATGTGCTTTTTAATACAGCAAATAGACAAAGCAAAAACTGTGATTTAACAATTATTCGGTTGTGTAATAACAGGCCAATCAGTATGTTTTTTTCTTAGATTTTTTCATTTATATATTTAGCATGCAAAAATAAAGAAATCCCTCTTATCTCTCCTCCTGCTTTGCAAAGAAGACAGGAACAAAACTCATTCATTTTTAGCAGATTTGTCAATCACATACCTTTTATATGAAACAGGAAAATTTATAGATTCATAGTTGTAGACAATGATATTACTGAAAAATATTGTAAATCCAAATAAAACACGTAATGAACAGATATATTAGAAAAAAGCTTTTCAAATTAGTTACAGCTTCTTTGTTACAGCCAAGCTCGTCAAGACCAAACACAGCTCCAGGGAAAATGCAAAGGCCTGTGCGTCTGAAGCCAATCCACAGCAACAGCACCACCGCTTCGGTCAGCTCTCCTTACAGACATCATGAGGCCTCCCAAGACAGCGACCAGCCATTCAACCGCACCGTGAGTATCAGACACGCGACCAGAGTCCCAGTGGACAGGGGAAAACATAGGTTCGGTCATGCTGTGGTGAAAACTATCACATACAGAATGTTCAACACATGGATAATTGCTCAGATATATCAGTCCAAGCATTTACAAATTCAAACTTTAGTGTTTTAACTTCTGTCTAGATGAAAAAGGACTCCCGCAGACATGTGACCACAAAGGAGGCCTCCCGTGGCATCTCATCCTACCTCCTCCCCGTCATCAACAACTTTGTCACACCAGTACCTCCTGCCGCAAAGAGGAAAGAGAGGGGGGTAAAGATCAGTCCCAACAGCACTATCAGAGGCCGCAGACTGCTTCCTACCACCGCCTCCAGTAGTGCTGATGTCACTGAGGTCTCATACTCCTTTTAAGCTTTTGCCTGGCAACAAAAGTTTCCACAACAAATACAAACTGCTGCCTCTTTGGATTTAATGAGGAACAAGGAGTTCACTTAATCTGTCATGACAGATGATAGTTAAGTGAAGTAGTGTCAGATAAACATGATTATGAATATTCTATAAGCCCATTTACAACTCAATATATGAATAATTTGTGATATTAGGGGTCATCCAGACCTATATAACTCTCCATCGTTTATTATAGTTAAATACATGTCTCTGACATTTTAAATATGTCAAACATGAAACTGAGGCAGTGACATTAAGTTGCATCTTTTTGCCTTTTAGGATCCCCCATGGCTGAGAAGCTCTGTTCACCAGAGCAGAGTGTGCATAAACATGGTGTACTTTGGCAAAACAGTGCATCTTTTCCATAATATGAACTATATGAGGGATGAGGTGAAAGTGTTTCAGCAGCACTGTGGAGGAGAAAACCTGTGTGTGTACAAGGGAAAGCTCCGTGAGGGAGGTGGGTGTATTTGATGAAATTAGATATGTTTGTCTGTGTGTGTTATCTACTTTCTTCATCTCTCCTGCAGAAACGTTTCAATTTATATCACGGAGACACAGAGGGTTCCCCTTCAGCTTGACCTTCTTCCTGAACGGGCTGCAGGTGGAGCGGCTGAGCTCCTGCTGCGAGTTCAAACACAGGAAAGGTTCTCGACTTGGTGGCAGGCTTGGGCACTTTGGCTTTTGTAGTGTGGAAGGGGCATCTCCCTGTTACAAGTAAGATATCCAGGTTTTAAGATGCACTATGGTGAAAAAAATATAATGAAAAAATGGATTTATTGAATATAACATATATTTATCTAATAGCCATTAGCATCATAGCTTGGCTGACATGGGGCAACAGATAAAGGTACGTCCAGGACTCTATAAAAAAGCTCATACAAGCTCATGTAGGCCAATTCACCATCTCCAGTCAACTGTGCTGTGGAAGGCAGCTGAAGGAGCTAAAGAAAAAAAATGACCAACTATATATGAAATGCTAGTACTTTGAGTCTGAAAAAGTTTACTTCAGTGCATTTCTGTAAGGGCATGTATAGTTTCACCAGCACATAAAAGGATCAAAGATGACAGTAGTCAAAATGCTCAGTTTCATGCTTTAAATTTTTATTAGCTTATAGTTAATGCTACAGTTGCTACCTCTATGTTTGTATATATAATCTATCTACAGATCCACAAAATAAAATACATAATATTAAACATATCAATAAACTATAAAACATAGCATAATGGGCTGTTGTCCAGAGCATAGTTCAACAGTTTGGAGTTTGACACTAAGATTAAAAGTATTTAAATCACTGGTTAAAACTGAGACAATATTGTCGGTAACTTTAAGTTAGCTTCAAGTGTAAAGCAGTTTTCCTGACTTCTTTTTAACTTTGTCCGAAAATACTAAAGTTACAAGTGCAAATGCTTGCAAAGTGCAAAAACATACCCTCAGTTATATAATCCCAGAAAACTATTAATATCTTTGTCTTTATCAAGTAAATTTGGTGAAAAGTAACTTGTTCATTTTGCACTAAGCAGACTTTCACCCACTTGCCATAATTCCACAATTATTCTGAAGTGCTTGCACCTATCAAGATGAATATAATATATTAGTTTATGAAAGTGGGATGATTTTGGTGATACTCTAGTGTTCTCAAATCTATGTTTTTTTTCAGTAACACTTTGTTACTAACGCTGAAACCTCAATGTAATGTTTCACTCTTAAAGCAGGAAAAGGTTCACTGTGAAGTTTCTCTAAACAATGGCTGGGCGCAAAGCCGTTGAGCACCGAGGAACATTTAGCTGCTGTAATTCAAAGCAGGTTTGGTTGAGTTTACAAAGAAGTTAATAAAGGAATAAACTACATATAATTATAACAAACGGTCAAAGACAACTCCATAAAGATGTTTGGTTTATTATCTTCTTCTTGTTATTAATTTGCAGATGCATAATAGCAATGGGACTTGACAAAAAACCAACTCCTCCACCTAAGTTGGTCAAAGACCAACATGTGGAAAGAGCACGAGAGGATTCAGCTTCTAGCTCAAAAGAGTCACCTGAGATGGAGACTGAGAGAACTGCGGGGGATGTTTCCTCCTCCTCAGAATGCAAAACAAGGCAAGCGCATGACATGAAGACTGATGTCGGAGAAAAAGCAACTCCTGAGGAAGAGAAAGTCAGAGATGGTAAATAAACTAAAACACCTGACGCAAACCTAAGCATAACTGTCTTATAAGCATAGATCTTTTCTATGCAAAAAAACTGATGAGCTCCTTTGTATGTTTCTGATCTTTAGATTATGAGGAAGACTTTGAAGCAGATGATGAAGGTCCCATAGAAGAGGAAGAGGCAAAAGAAGAAAAATCTCCCTCTCCATCCAGGGAGGTTCAAGAGAAAGATTCTGAAACTGAAGATGATGAGAAAGAAGGTGGGTTGAACTTCAACTTTGATTGGAAAATAGTAATGTGTAGTAATTACTTACTACACATTAGTATGCACATAAACTTCCTATACTTGGAAAAAAAAGATTTTCATAATCCATCTTTCTTACACAAAAAGACATTCAGTCTCGCTCAGGCTCCAGTTACTCAACCAGCGATCTGGAAGAGAGTGAGGCTGAAGCTCCAAAAGACAGCAAAAAGGATGAGAAACAACCTCAGGAAGTTGATCAAAAAGCAGCTGCTGCTTCAACGGATGAAAAATATGAACCAAATCCAGAAGAAATCGATTCTGTTTTGGCTAAAGATTCAGATATTCATAACAGTGCTGGGGAGAATGCAGAAATTGACATTTTGATCACCAACATGCCCTTGGGGGCTGAAAACAAACAGGGCGATAATACCTCAGACCAAAAGGATGAAAAACCAGGAGAAGAAAATGAGAAGGGTGAGTATAAACCCACAGTGCTTTGGAGATTTTATCTGGGCAATGAAATGTGCAAAGAGAATAAATGTCTCTTTTATGGCTTTTTAAAAACTGTTATCACATTAAATGGTTGCACAACACATACAATACAATATTACAACTCCAATGACAACTAGTCTCTGTTGCAATGCTTCTGATTAGCTTGTGATATTTATTAAACAAAAAACTGACATCTCTTTTAGTGATTCAGTGATACTATTTTCATTGTATTATGTAAGTAAAACAGCTTGACAGTGTTTTTAGGAGTAAAACACCAGATTTACTTCCTTTAAGAAACACATTATTTCTTTGTCTGCTGTGTTTAAAATGGGAAAGCAGTGAAATGAATAAAGATTTCAAAATGTTGCTCAGCAAACAAAGAAAAGCACCCTCAGGGGGGTAAAATTGCAATCAGAAAAGAGGAAGGAAGCAGCCACGAGGTGGAAAAACAAACCATATATTAGCATACTGAACCGTATTTGAAAAAGCTGAAAATATGCAGCTGCTAAGAGCTGCTGCATATTCATGTAAAGTCTGTACTCAAACAAATCAAGAAGCTTTGTACCTTTTTATTTCTTTTTTTTTAAAATAGCATTTATTTAGCTTAAATATTTCACTAAAACGCTCCATAAAAGTTTCGTGTATATGATTTGCTGTGGGGTGAGGTAGTAGCGAGGGTGATATTCTTACTGTTCTGAGAGCAATTTTTCTATTAGTATGTGCATGTTGAGTTGCTTTCTTATGCTTTTTACTGAAGGAATTAAAGTTGTACTGTTTTAAGGTTTTATTTTTTTCTAAGGTTTTTATTTGGTTCTCCTTTACTTTGTGCAATTTATTCATAAACAGGGTTTATTATTTGAACTTTTAGCCACCATTTGTGACTGTGCAGTATTGTAATGACATTGCACACATGCCCCTGTCTTTCTTAAGGCCAACCTGTGCAGGAGAAACTGACAGAAACCATCCCAAAGGAGTCCCAGTGTAGCTTTGAGCATAAACTTAGTGACACCAACAATGAGAGAAAGGAGGGAACCACAGATGAAGGCTCCAAAGAGAAGGGCATAGGTATCATAGTTACATTTTGTTTTAGTTTGTAAAAACAAAAACAGCACAAGACATTGCATAAATTTTTAATTAAGTCTGTCTTGTATTTCCAGATGAAGATACATCTTCAAAACAGCAGACACTTGCTGAACAAAATAAATGTGAAGACATTTTTGCTGTAAACAAGGTACAGAAACAAGAGGTGTTGTCTGAGGCAGAAAACCAGAAGGATGCTGAGAAAGGCCCTCATGACAGCAGCAGCAGCACCAAAGACGAAGAAGTCAGCAAGGTTGAGGAAGATGAAAAAGCTGACGAAACCACAGCAAGGGAACATAAATCAGAGGAACCAGGTGAATCCCAGCTTCTTATAGATGAAGAAAAAGCGTCACAAGTTGACACGACAGCAGATCCTGTAGAAGAAGCTAAATCTGCTAATGCTGAGGCTGCAAAGAATGATGAAGAAAGAGATGAGAAAACCGCTGTTGAGACTGAAATTCTGCCCGATGAGACAGGGCAAGGGGCAAAAAGTGGAGAAGGAGATGACTCGTCAGCATCAGAGCCGAATAAAAAGACTGATGAGACAGCAGTGCCAGATAACGCAGAGGTGGAGGCGATGACGGTAAGCGAGACAATCGAGATCAAAGCTGAGTCCTCAGAGGAGCGAGAGGCCCTCAGCTGTGAAGAGGTACCTGAGACCGACACAGAGAGGAGGCAGGAAGCAGACAGCGAGGATGGAGCTGAAGCACCACAGACCGAAATCACACAGCAGAATACAGGCAGCTTGCCGGGGGAGTGTGAAGACACCATGACTGAAAAAACAGAAGAGGAAAATAAAAAGGATGAGACACATAAAGATGACATTAAAGAAGATGAAGCAGGAGAATCGCCAGGAGCGGGGGCTAGCAAAGATGACAGTCAGCATGAAAAGTGTGAGCCAGGAAAAGAGCAGATAGACACATCTGTGGAAGTAGATATACATATAGAGAAGCAGGAATCTGAGAAAGATACTCAGGAAGAAAAACAAGCTCATATACATTCAGAGGAAAATACTCAGGACAGACAGAGCAATGATACAGAATTGGAAGGTAATGATACAAATAAAGTAGATGAGAGGACTGACGTAAAGCAAAACATAGCCGAAGAGGCTGAAAATGACACAAATCCAGAAGAAAAGGAAAAAGAGGAAGCAGAGAAAGGTCTCTCTGAGGAAGATGAAGCTGTAAATGAAGAAAAACCAGAGAAAATAGAGGATGAAAACACTCCTCATGAAAATCATGAGGGCAATGAAAAAAGTGAGACAACAATATCTTGCGAAGAAAAAGGCAATGGAGCAGAAATGTCCATGAAAGGTGAAGATGAGGACAAAGCTGCAGAGACTAAACATGATGAAGAATGTCAAGAGAAAAATTGGGTAACTCATAAAACTGCACCAGAAGAGGAAACATTTGAGATTATTGAGAAAAATGAGGCAGATTTAGATAATAGAGGAATATGTCCTGCAAATATTGAGTCAGAGGATGTTGGTGGCAGTGAAGCTGCAGATGAGAAAAAAACAATAAATGAAACTGAGGCCGATATTGTAAAAACATCAAGTGAAAAAGCAGAAATCGATGCTGAAAATGGGGAGATTTTTGTTGGAGATGAGAACAAAGAATCAGCAGCTGAAGAACAAACAGATTTAAAAACAGCAGAGGAAGTTGAGGAAGAAATAAAAACAGAGGCAAGTGAAGGCGAGAGAACAGAGGTAAAAGACATGGGAAACATGGAAGATGACAGAGTTGAAACTGTAGAGAGGGATGCTAAAGAAAGAAATGAAGATGTGTCAAAACCTGATGGATCAGTCAAACAAGAGCCTGAGATGTCTGGTTGGGAATTAAAAGAGGATCAATTAGATGAGAATAAAGTCAGTGAGGAAACAAAGCAGGATGAAAACAAGTCGGACCCTGATTGGAAAAACAGAGATTCAGATTCAATGGACAACAACCAGATTGAGAGTAACAGTGTGGTGGCTCCTTCAGAGCACCAGGCAGATGCTTCAGGACAAACTGCTTTTGATGCAGGCGTTCCCTCCAGCCAGCTGAACCAAGAAAAGCATGAGTCTGAGACTGAAATGCACGAACACACTGATGAACCGGTTGGTGCTGACTTCTCTGCTGCTGATGCAGAAAACGGAGCGGACACGGAGGAGGCGAGCAAAGCCTCAGAGGAAGGAACCAGTGTGCTCCTCAAACCTCAAGACAAGCTCGGTGATGAGAAACAGATCATCACTGCTGGAGAAATTCCAGAGGCGTTAGCAAAAGAAGACAACACTGACATGGTTACAAACTGGATAAACATGCACCAGACATCCAAGTTCTTTGAAACATTTGTTGACCCTTTAGAGGATCTGGAGGAAGATATCTCAAACACTCAAATATCAAACTCAAACGATAAGGAAACCGAGTCTGCAGAGCTGCAGAGATCCCAGAGCCCCGAAAAGATTATGTTTAGTGATGAAGAAGAAATTCACAAGCTACAAGACGAAAAGGAGTTAAGGGATCAAGATCAATTAGATGCAGTAGAGTCAGATTTCATAAGCATGCCTGCTGATAAGAATCATGAGAATGACCAAAAAGCTGAAGGACTGGAGGAGGAAACAGAAGTGAAATCCATAAAACAAAATAAAGAAAGTGAACAAAGTGACAGAGAGTCTGGAAAAGAGACAAATGAGCCACCGGAGAACAAAGAAAGCAGAGAATCTTTAGAAGAAGGCAAAGCTCATGAGTTTTTCCTAACTGAAGTGGAAAGCTTATCAGGTTCCCTCAAACCTGAAGGAATGCTTGAGAATGCTACAGATAGTGGTCCAAACATGGATAGAAAGCAAGCAGCAAGCGACCTTTCCTTCAAGACAGAGGAGCGTAATGAATCAGGCAGTCCAGATGGAAAGAAGGACGCAGGTGAAACACAGGATGAAGCCGACAGAAAAGATTTCACAGCATCGAAGTGTGACGATGAAAGCCAAGAGGAGTCCCACCCTGCAGAGATCCAGCGTAAAGCTTCAGAGGAAACCTTTGGTGGAGAGAGACGAGACGTGGAGCTGATGCAAGACATCAAACACGCTCTCGGTAAAGAGCGGCTGAGCACCTTCTCACTGGATGAGACAGTGTTTGGTCACAGTTCATATCCTTTACTAGCTGCTGCAAGGACTGAGAGTGGACACTAGCTCAGCTCGGCTCAGAGCTCAGAAAGGTAAAGTGGTGCTTTACTTCGTTTTTTGTTTTTTGTTTTTTGTTTTTTTTATATTTGGGTTTTACGGTGTCTTTGAACACTGCATGTACATTACATATGCTATAATATCAGTTTGTCTGCG
>JBAMHX010000016.1:18471884-18483366 GCA_037177515.1 Pseudomugil tenellus
AAGATAAAACTGAAATAATTCTGTTTGGCAGCAAAGAGAAGAGGGCCAGCCTCAGTAAACACCTGGAGACTCAGGGTTTTAAAACTACAAATCAAGTCTGTAACCTTGGAGTGCTGATGGACTCAGATCTGACTTTCAGCAGCCACATCAAAGCCATGCCATACATATGTTACTCATTTAATTTATTGGCTTTTTTTCCTCTAAAAGAAAAAGATGTCTTTGTTTCATCATAGTTTTCAAAACAAATTGTGAAAAAAATTATGTTTTCTTAAAAGGATGATGTTAAAACCTTTTTCAAATATTGTTGTTCTCGTTTCCCATTACTTGTTTCCCACTTCTTCAGCTAGTGGAGAAATTAACTAGTAGATCTTATGATCACAGCATCAAAAACTAGAAAAGCACTCTGAAAGCGCAGACCTCCACCAAGCACGACCAGCCCCCCTTACAACAATTCCCAGTAAAGGAACAGTCCTATTTTGATTTTATCTGGTCTATTAGATTTTTTGACCATTAAAACATAGCCTTAGGCTTTGGAAGGAAGTTGTTATCATTATTATTAGTTGAAAAATTATTAGGTGTAAACTGTTTTTCGCTAAAGTAACTATTGAAGATACGTGAAATCTGTTGACATACTTAAGAAGCGCCATGAACTCAGCTACAATTTGTCACTCTTTACCGTACATGTCTTCAGATCAATTCATGTCTATTACATGTCCAATGCTGGCAATAACATAACCTCCTTGGCGGAGGTAAGAAACCGACCATAAATTGTTGCCGATGTGGAGGGATCACTTCCCCCATGACTGGTTTATCCAATCAGAGAGTGAAAATGCTTTGTTCTGGTTCAGATCCAAACAGTAATCTGGATCCCTAAACAAAATCTAATCATTTGTTAATATCCCCATTATCAACGTTCCCTGAAAATTTTTTCAAAATCCATTCCTACATTTTTAAGTTATTTTGTACAAAAATAAACCAACAAACTGCTGGCAAAAACAGGACCTCCTTGGCAGAGGTATTAAATCATTTTAGACTTTGCCTCTCATCTCCATAATACAGCTATTAGTTATTTAAATGAATAAAATATCATCTTCAACATCTTCCATTCACCTATTTTTTTAACCGCTTCATCCCATTCAGGGTCCCAAGTAGCTGGAGCCTATCGCAGCAGTCATCGGGCAAGAGGCAGGGAAAACCCCCTCCATCACAGGGCAACACAGAGAGACGAACAACCAGACACACTCACATTCACTCCTAAGGGGCAATTTAGAATGATCAATCAACCTAACATACATGTCTCTGAACTGTGGGAGGAAGCCGGAGTATCCAGAGAGAACCAACGCTAACACGGGGAGAACATGCAAACTTATGTGGTCCTCCCTAAAAAAATGTGGATACAAGATTGTAATAACACAAATCGAAACAGGAGGTTAGGAGCAGCTACAACTACAGGCTATTTGTCATGTCTCTGCCTTCTGCTGCAATAATTTTCCACTCTGCATCACTCTACTGCCGGCCACACCCTACTCATCAGCTTAACTCTGCTAACCTGCAGCTCCTTCTCACCAGCCCTGCATATAACCTCTCCAGTCATTCTGTCCTTTGCCAGATTGTTCTACTGCAGAATGCAAGACTCTCCAGTGTTTATCTGTCTGACTACCCGGTGCCAATCCTGCCTGTTCCTGACCTGCTCTCTTTGCCTGATCCCTGGGAAACATATCTGCCTTCTGACCCTGACCTTGTGCCTTGCTTCAGCGTCTCTGGCATTGGACTGCTTTCCTGTTAAAAACTTGCCTGACCTTGACTATTCCTCTGTCTGCCCCCATTGGTGCCTTAGCTGCCAAGGACTGTTTGCCTGGTTTCAACCCTCTCGCCTGTCACCAACCTCTGCTCTCTTTATACAGGAGTTCAGTAGCTGCCCAGCCAATAAAGGTCATTACAAACTGCTTCTGTTTCAGAGTCTTGCAATTGGGTCCAGACAACCATTGTTTCAGCCTTTGGTCTGTATCTAAGTAAACAGGTGTCAGAAACCTAAGTTAACCAGCACTGGCCACCATGGCTGTAATTGTAAATGTGCTGGTGAAATATATTCATTAACTGTCATAACTTTCTTTTTCTATGCAGAGCAAATAAAAATACTACCTTACCTCCAAAATCAGCCACAACTGCATGCCCATCCTCATAAAGCAGGATATTGTGACTGGAAGGAAGATACATTTAATTCGGTGACAGCAATAGATTTAAATCACCAATACCAAACTACAACACATCATTACTGTGGCACAAACCTGTTGAGGTCCCGGTGGATGATAGGCTGGGTGAGGTTGTGCAGGTACTCCATGCCTTTGGCCACGTCGATGGCAATGATAAGCTTGGACTGCAGATCGATAAGCCTGTCCATTGACACATCGTTAAAGCTGCAACCACTTAGTGCCAGATCAATGGCTCCTGCCAATCACACACAACACTTTACACAGATCAATAGGACAGTCTATAAAAACAGCACCTGGCCACACAGTTAGCAGAACACTTCATCTGGATCAATGACGATCCCAGTTAAGGAGCAGAGATTGGTGAAAGGACATTTCAAAGGATGATGAGAAGACTGAACCATACAAACGTGCTTTGTCTGCACCAAATTTCTACTTAAAGCATTTAGACCTCTGTTTATATATAATTTGTCAGTACTGATAGCAACATCTCATACTGCAGCAGAACTTGTGATGAGTTGTTAAAGTTTTTTTCCATTAAAAGGCTGTTCAATAGGAGCTCATGTTGAAACAAATGCAACATGCCGACTATCAGAGATCATTTGTTTAAGTCATTGGGTTGGAGATATGATTGTAAGGCTACATCAACTCAAGTGACAAGATGGAATGACTTCAAAATGAGGATGAGTGTATCTGAAGATTGGAGATATAGGGATCTGTTTTGCTTGCTTTAATAAGACTGCAAAGCTAATCCCCTGTTGCAGACTCGTGAAAGGCCAGTTACACTCCTGAAAAACAAGACTAGAGGAGGTGCCAAAAGATGAGTAATGTTTTGCATCCTTTTACAATGTGTGTGTGTTGGCAATGCTTTTTTATTCGTAATTGGTCTATTTTATAAGTATTTTAATTAGATCCAACATGGCTGACATTGGTTTACGTCTCTGTCTGGTTAATTTTTTGTGCTTTTCACCTATTCCTTGTACTTTTGTGTCACAATTTTTTGCAAGAATGAATTTACCCATGATTCCACTGAATCAGTCAGTACAAATCGTCATTCTAATTGAATCTGGTCACTTATATTCCTGCGGTTAGTCTCTCTACCTCTGGACTTTTTTTTAGGTCTCTAAATGTTTTCCATTTCCATTGTTTGCATTTCCTTTTCAAAGGTTTCCAAAACAGTCTCTTCAACTTGAGCTTGTTAAAAGGTTGTTGCTGTTTTTGTTTTGTTTGACTTATAGCAACACGTGTTTACTGAGTGGAATGAATATCAGAGGAAAATGTTAACATAGTGGGTTACGAACATGCAAACACAAATGTGAGGGAGTTTGTTTCTTTCTCACCTCTTCTGCTCATGTAGCAGGGAGAACAATGAGCCTCCAGAGATGTACTGGGTAACAATGGCAAACTGACTGGGGTCATCCAAGCATGCCCCCACAAACTGAATGATACAAGGGTGATTGAGGCGACATAGTATGGAAACCTCTCTGCAGAACATATCCACATCTGACTTTGAGCAGTATGTGTTGGCTCGATATCTGTGGAAGAGACAGTTATAGTACTGGGTGGGAGGGGGAGGGAAGGTGGATGCTAAATCACCTCTTAGTGTGGAAATATTTTGAAAAATACCGTTTTATGGCAACAATTTTATTTCTGCATTTTCCTCTGTAGACTCTCCCAAAGGAGCCTGTGTGTTAAATACGTAAACTCATCAATAAAATTATCAGATTTGTAAACACATTAGCTGAAAGTTAAAGCAAACAGGAACAGACCAACCTGATCCAATTATTTCATTAAACTCCAGTTCAGACAGCTGAAGGTGGAAATGAGATGGAAGGCTGGCTCTGAGCACTAGAACTTCAGCTTTTTCTGGAAAAATAATCAATGTGTCAATAAATCTCACGGAGAGCTCACGGGAGCAATGATGCTTTTTGTTAAATACAATTTCTAAGATAGCACAATACAAACATATTTGGTCATTGTTTCATTAATTTAAGGTGTGAAAAAAAGCTTAAATTAGATCTCATTTACACAGTACTTCCAAAGTTGAATATTGGTGTTTATGTATGGATCAATCATGAGCAGTATTTCAACCAAAAGCTAAGACTAAGTACTACAATATTTACTTTTAAAATTGTTTCAGACTTTACTTATAATACTCTGTAGATGTAAAAATAATTTCTATAGCACTCTACACAGTAGTTTCAGCACCTGACACTAGATTTCCTCTAGTAATTCTGTGTATTTTCAGCTTTTAAATGTCTAACTTTTCTAATTTATATCAAGAGTTACACACTTCACACACATCAAACTGGTTGCCAGCAAACACAGCAGCAACCATTTCTGTTACCAATGAATCAACGTCTAAACTGTTCCCTTGGTAACAGAGAGAGTGTGTGCAGCTGACGGTGATTTAGGAAATCTGTCGTGCTTCAGTCCACCTCAGTACCTTTAGTCATGCTTTTAATCTTTCCAAGTGGAGATGGGACAGAAACGTAGGACCCGTCTGGAAGGCATACACATTCAGGCATGTTAACAATTTTTTTTTTTTTTTTGTTTTTTTGCAGTTGTTCATTTCTCAAGATGCCAACTCACCCCCTCCTGGTTGAGAATACTCATTACACGGAGAATCGTCTGGACGCTTGTAGTGTTTCAATAATGTGACAATGGCATCATGACCTGAGAAAACACAGAGAGATAACATCAGCAGGCTTTTCATCAGTCTCTTCTGACATCCCTGCTCATTTTCCTACAAGCACACCTTTTTCATAAGCCCACATCAGACATGTCTGCTCCTCTTTCTCCCCACTGGACCTGCTGGGATCACAGGCAACAAGGTTCATGTCTGCCCCACTGTCCAGCAAGAACTGTACCAGGCGGATGTGTCCATGGAAGCAAGCGCTGTGTAAAGCTAAACAGTCACAGCACACACACAAAGAGCGTGAACACAGTTTGCATCCAGCTGCACCGTAAACTGAGTTTTCCTTTTTTTTAGAGCATGTGAAGAGTCACCTGTGTGTCCGTCTCTGCCCTGATAGTTGATGCTCATGGCATTCTGGCTTAACAAGAATTTGACCATCTCTATGTCCTTACCAAAGGTGCATGCACTGTGAGACAAATTATGAAGTCATTATCAATTCAGACCAACAGAGAATGCAACCCAAGAGTGGATAAACCAACCAACGGTACCTGTGAAGAGCTGTTTCACTGAATATGTTCTCCTTTGAAAGACTCTCTGTTCCAGAAAGCTGTACTATTTCCTTCACAGCCGCTAATTTTCCATTATAGCAGGCCCTGATGAAAAGCAAAATTCACCGCATTGTTTATAACTTCAACCGGAAAGGAAGACGTGTGAGACGACAAATCATTTACAAGTGTAGCGGTGTGTCCCCATAAATGTTGACAGAGTGAGGCTGAACTTCAGAGCTGCTTTGCAGAAGAAAGCGTACGATCTCACGGTGACCGAAGCGAGCACAGAAGTGGAGAGGGACGTGATCTTCGTTGTCTTGGGCATTAACTGGTAAGGGGGAAACAATCATTAGAGGAAATTCAACAATCATCCCTGCAGTCATGTTGAAATTAACCACCTGGTGGCTTCAGAAAAGGGAAATCAATCAGTCAGTCAGTGGGTATATCGATCAACACAAATGGTGTTTAATAGCTATAAGAGAAATCAAATATATACTGACACATGCTTGATTTATAGGTTTATTATCTCAAATAAATCTTAGCTCTAAGTCTATAGTCTCACCATCAGCTTTGCTTCCATCACCCATCAGCAGTTTGATGATGCCAAGAAAACCTTTAGCTGCAGCTAAGTGCAGCGGTCGGTCCCCCACCTCGCCACTCACATTCACATCTGCCCCAAACTTCAGCAGCAGCTTCGTTACCTGGATCGCAGAAAGTTTGAAGAAGAACTGTGAAAAATGTGCTGAGGGAAATGTTTTTGGATTTAAAATTCATGAGCTATTCACCTGCTCATGACCATTATAGGAGGCGATGTGGAGCGGGGTGAAAAACAGTGCATCCTGCACATTAACGTAAGCTCCATGCTGTAAGAGGATATCTGCCGCCTGGTGGGGGAGAAATAATCAAAGAAATCTAAATCTACAAACTCTGCACAGCTCATTGTTTGTTTATTGCCTCTCACCTCGTGGTGGCCAGCCAACGTGGCAACGTGGAGGGCCGTGAGGGCACCATATCCCACCTGTTGCACATCTGACCCACCATGGAGGAGTGCAGTCACCAGTTCTGCATTGTCCTGCAGCATACAAAGAGAATATCCTCACATCCCTTTAATGCCAACATCATCTTTAAAGTCGTGCTTGCTAAGCTTCCTCATCACCCAGGCTGATGTGTGTACCAGTACTCCACCATGTGGTAAAACTTAAAAAAGCTTTCAACCAGATGACAAGACTTTAAAAGAGACAAGTTGCTCTTCAATTTCTTTCACCTTGTAAGCAGCCAGGTGAAGTGCAGTAAAGCCATTCCTGCTCAGTCTGGAAGGACGCAGGCCTTTAAGAATCAGGGTGCGTATGTGGGCCTTGTTTCCTGGAATGCAAAAATTGTTAGATGACGCATTAATAAAATATTTCACTAAACAAAATGTTATAAAAGCCAAAAGAGATCAGCAAATCACCTGAATTATTAAAGTTCTACTTTAACTTTGCCTTGTATATATATATATATATATATATATATATATATATATATAAAACCTTTATTTACATTTTATTTTTCTCCCTTTGTTTATTTGTAAGCTGCTGACACCAGAAAGGTCATGGACAGACAATAATGTCAGCCAGCACCACACTAATCCTTCATTCCACTGTTACAATTTGCTGGGGAGTTATTAATAGACTCTAGTAGTTATGCATACCTCCACATACGCAGCAGAGATGCAGCAGCGACAGCCCTTTCTCTGTCCGGTAGCTCACGTTCACCTTCTGGAAAGCCTCGTCAGAGCTGCAGCACACACATTCAACATCCCCCGCTTGTGAAAATGACAAACCCACTGATACAGAAGAGAACCTGAACCATCTTGTCCAATTTAATCTTTTATAAAGAATTAATTTCCACTGCAAGTGTTTGTCACCTGAAAGCAAGTTTAAGGTCTCCCTGCTGACTCTCTGGCAGCTGAAAGTCATCCTCTAGTTTCTCGATAATTACAGAGTAGGACTCACCTACCTTCTTCTTCCACTCATCTTCATGCAAACAGTGACAGAAGCAAATATATGAATCTTTCAACTTATATTACTTACGACACACACACAGAAATGTTGAGTTCAGTTAATACCATATATATTTGTGTATTAGCGTTTATAAAATGTCAATACTGAAGTGTAAAAACATTTTCCTTCCTTATGTCCAGGAAAAGTTGCTTTTCAGTCATCTGGATATATAAATGACATTTTGAACTAACTCTAAAACATTACCTGTGCACGTCTGAGATGGTCTTGATTTGTAATTTCCCATTGAAGGCGTCCTTACGTTTACATGTGCTATGGTGAACTAAAGAAAGACAGGAAGAAAGTCTCTTACTCTGCCACTATTGCATAGGCCCAGATAAAAGGGGGATCACGGCTGTGGACTAAAAATAAACCCCTACATGGAACGCTCCACGAATATGACCACCCACCCCACTCCACTGTATGCAGACGGTTCATAACAAAGCAAATGACTGACGTCCTGTGTGCTCTGATGAAGACATGTGGGAGGCAAGAGTCTGTATGAGGATCTGGAAATGAATTCCCAGTTGGTCTTGTTGTTTCTTCCTTTAGTAACAGCAAATTTCAACTAACAAAGAAGGAAAAAATCTTAGTTTTTGTTACTGTTGTACTTCAGTTTTATTAAGATAAAAGTCATACACATTAAATTACTTTCCCCTCACTTTCCCCCCATATCCACCACTTTCCAAGCAAAACACTGGAAGTCACCATGATACCTGGTCCCCCCGGAACTGTGTTTTTCACTTCTGGTCTTTGCTAAGTGCATGGAAAACTGTCTACTTTTGAACAGCGATTTGAAAAGCTCCCCAAATTTTGCTTACACTTCCCCAAAGGGAATGTGAAAATTTTCATAATTTAGGGTTTTCTGGACTGTTTGCTTTAAGTGCCCCGCCACTGCATGTCATCAATCTTCACCAAAATGATACACAATCTACAGCATGGGGTGAACAAAAAAATCCTTTTAGAGCAAAGGCCAAAACCAAACAGGAAGTCTGACATTTTGGGTCAAAGTCACCATTTTGGCCTTTTGCTCACATGCTATTTCAACAAACTAGTCCCAGGGCTTTTATGCCACGGACACCAAAATCGGTCAGGATGCTCAGGAGGCATGTGTGATTAAAAATTATCAAAAGAATCCAAATCCATCATGTCGTTTGCGAGGGGCGGGGCCTCAAAGTTTGATGTCTCGCCATGAAAATTAAAACTGATATAACTCCCATATAAAACAAGATATCTGCATTAAAATGGATAGGTATGATGCCAGTCCCACTCTGAAAAGGTTTATATGTCAATATTTGGGTCAAAGTCACAGTTTTGGTGTTTTACTCACATGGTATTTGAACAAACTAGTCCTAGGGCTTTTATGCCACAGACACCAAAATAAGTGTCAAGGAGCAGTAAGAACTGCTCTGTTCCATAATATATTTTCTTGTTTTACTGATGCTCACTGTCAGAACACCACCCTCCCAGTTTCACCACCAATCTCTTTACGGTGCCCCGTCTCCTCCTTAAATGAGGGCGACCACGGTGGTATCATCAGCAAATTTGATTATAGAGTTGAAAAGATGAGCTGGTGTGCAGTTGTATATGCATAGTCAGTACAGGAAAGGGTTCAGTACACACACACACTTCATAGGCTATGTCTTAGCTCTTCTTATCTACTTATTATCTCATTGTATAGAATGAGAAGATATTATTTGGAAATTAAACTGTGATGCTAAATAGAAATAAAGAAACATCCAGGTTTAAAAATAAAAGTAGCCCAAAGCAGCTATTGAAGGAATTTAGTGTTATGAAAAGTATTTTGAATTTACATAGGCATAATATATTGATAGACAGCTACAAAAGTCTCAATTACTATAGATAATTTGTATATATATAATTTGTCCTATGATACTTTGATTTATACTATATATGAATCAAGGTATAACTAAAAAAACATTTTATTTGAATAATAAATTGAAACTGAGATTGATCTTGATTACTCTACATAGGCTCAACCGACAAAAGCATTACGTGTGTGTGGGCGGAGGGGTTTGCTGCGCTGGTGCCTTTTCAAGCTAACGTCAGCTTGTTTTGGCAGACAAATTCATTGTGGTCAACATTCACAAAGCGGTCCAGTTATGAAAAGGAAAGCTAGTCTGGCGAGACAGGGAACCAATTTTGGAAATACTGGTGAAATAATCACTCAACAATGCAGCAATCCAGCTCTATACCCTCTTCAGGGTCTTTGAGGGGGCATGGGAGTTCGCCCAACCTATCTACACAAGTTTAGGGGATTTGGAAAAGTGACCATGTCCCTTGGGGACTTCTGTGAGGGGTGTTCTGAGAGTATGGGGTATCAGACCTCCTTGTATGAGCTGTCCAGTCCTTGAACGACCAGTGTCAGACGTTGGGATTCGTTCCCGGAGAGAGTTGGACTCCCCTAAGGCTGCCATTTATCACCAATCCTGTTAATTACCTACGTGGACAGGATTTCTAGGTGTAGCAGAGGTGTTGAGGGGACCCAGTTTAGTGACCTCAGAATCAGATCTCTACTTTTTCCAAATAATGTGGTTCTGTTGGCTTCATCTGGTCATGATCTCCAGCTCTCATTTGAGCGATTCACAGTCAAGTGTGAAGCGACCGGGATGAGAATAAGCACCTCCAAATCTGAGACCATGGTCCTCAGTCAGGAAAGGATGAAGTGCCCTCTCTAAGTCGGGAACGAGGTCCTGTCCGATTTGGAGAAGGTCAAGTATCTCTGGGTCTTGTTCAAGTGAGGGAATGATGGAGCCTGAGATTGACAGATGGATCGATGCGGCGTCTGCAGTAATGCGAACGCTGTGCAGGTCTGTCGTGGTCAAGAAAGAGCTGAGCCAGAAGGTGAAGCTCTCTATTTAACGATCAATCTTTGCTCCAACCCTCATCTATGGTCACAAGGTATGGGTAATGGTCGAAAGAATGGGTTTGCGAATAGAGGCAGACGAAATGGGTTTCCTACGCAGGGTGGGTGGGTTCTCCTTTAGAAATAGGGTGAGAAGCTCGGTCATCTGGGAGGGACTCAAAAAAGCCACTGCTCTTCCACATCGAGAAGAGCCAGATGAGGTGGCTCGGGCACCTGGTTAGGATGCCTCCTGGACACCTCCCTGGTGAGGTGTTCCAGGCAAGTCCCTGCAGGAGGAGACCCCGAGGGAGATCCAGAACACGATGAAGATCTGTCCTGGCTGGCCTGGAAATCCCTCCCCATGAGCTTGCAGATGTAACTGGGCAAAGGCCATCTGGACTTCCCTTCTCAGGCTGCTGCCCCAGCAACCCAACCCCAGATAAGCGGAAGAAGACAGTATGGTACGATCTGTACTTTCAGCACTTTAAAAATAAAAAAAACTCCTGGCTTTGCTAAAGAATGGGCTATAGGACACGGATGTAGGACATGAAGTGTTCATTTGCATAAACAAAAAAAACAGTCTTAATTTTTCACCTTTTTAAACTCATAACCATTCATCACAATGCAAGCAGTATGGCGCCATCTCTTAGAAGCATCACATTGGATCTGTAAAGAGAAGTGATTCTGTTATTACTCATTGAATAAAATTTGATTCAAATTTTATATTATAAAACTGACAGTTCTAGTACTAGGCAAGTACTACTAATCAAATATAAAATAAACTTAGTAAAAAAAAAATTGAAATCAAATAAGAGTTAAACTTGCAAAAGAAGGGCAGGGACCTACTACTAGGTAAGTACTACTAATATAAAGTGGACTTCAATCAGTCACATGACCTGGGAGCTATTGAACATTTTAACATACAACATTCACAAGAGTAATTTATTTACGGTTCCTAAGTCAAAATGACCAGTGTTCAGAGTGGTGCCTGTAGCGTGACCTCGCCGCTTCTCAATAGCGCAGGCAGGGACAGTCAGTGGGAACTGTTGGTGTAATGGTTTTAGCAACCTGGACCACAGATGACTCAGAGCTGCGGATGAAACCATCTTTAATTGTCACAGATGGTAAGACAGAAAAAGTCCCGGGATCCACTTTAATCTGCAGCAGAATAGCGCTTAGTC
>JBAMHX010000016.1:18501190-18511465 GCA_037177515.1 Pseudomugil tenellus
CTCAATGTGTGTGCCTGGTGTGCGTGCGCTTGTGCGTGTGCATATACATGATTGTGTCGTGACCATAAAAAATTTAGGAGAATGAAAAACATAACATAATTTGTACTTAATTAGTGGTTAATCAATGACGGAAAACATGGTTTTGTTTCTTTAATTACACTCATTGATATCGAAGCAATCAACGTCAGAACTCTAAACTGCTAACAAAAAGGCAGACCTTAAAACGTTTTGCGCGTTTTCATTGGGTGTTGGAGCCATCAATCATCGAGGCCCCACCTCTTCCCCTCGGACCAGGCTCGGTTGAGTCGTTGGATTGAGGAGGAGTGCGGTTGGAGTGTGAGATGGTCGCGGCCGCGATGATCTGACAGATGAAATAGCGAAAAAAGAAAGAGAAGGCGGGCGTCCTCGCACATTAAACAATGTTCCCCAAAGGAAAAGGCACCCCAGTGCCGTCCGACAGCCAAGCACGAGAAAAGTAAGTGCAGAAATTTCATTATTCATTATTTTTCGGCTCGTAAGTTGCTCCCCCTTGCTCTCTGTTGTTTGCTGGACAGGCTAGCAAGAGGCGATTTCCTCCTACCGAGAATGGAATTGAATGAACCGCCTTGTCTGCTCGCCATTCCTCCTCTCAACTGTTTCAGCTGCCTTTGGCTTATTGCCTTACTTTACACATTTACAGCGATTCCGGGTTGAGTTCACTAGTATATCAAACGATGATTGTGTTATATTTTCCCTTTATTTCCTCCTATAGCAGGGAAAGGAGAAAACAATAACACCACGTCGCTACAGTACATTGTTTTCTCTGTTGCGCTCTCTGGATAGGCTTCGTTTCTATTGCCCTCAAACACATCAGTGCCACTTAGATACTGTACCTAGCTAATTCATAACAAGCTGGGCTGTTTTTTTTCTGTCTTGTTTTTTCTTTGTGTGTTTTTCCACATCACAGTGTCCGTTTCTAACTCTGCTTAAGCAAGCTTTTTTCAACATTAAATGAAGTGAATCTTCACTAAGCTTGGCTTCTTTTCCAGTCCCCCATTTAATTTTTGGCATGGGTTGTTTGGCAGCCATTGTTCATAAGGCCTGTATCCAATCGTAGACACTTAGTGTAGTCGTGGAGGAAGATCTAAACCTAGTATGTGGCGATTAAGTTGGTCATGTTTGGTGAATTAAATCTAAAACTGCATTTTTGTTCCACACAGGTTGGCTCTATACGTTTATGAGTATTTGTTGCACATAGGAGCACAGAAGTCAGCACAGACCTTTTTATCAGAGGTATGTAAAAATTTGGGGTGAAAGTTCACCTATTTAATCGTGACCCTTTAAAACACTTACATTTATTTACATTTTATATTTAATCGTTCCCGTTTTATTCAAATGTTTAATTATTGAAATACCATTTTCATAGATTCGATGGGAGAAAAACATAACACTTGGAGAACCTCCTGGATTCCTGCATTCTTGGTGGTGGTAAGTCTTGTATCTTTGTAACGCAATGGTGTGTTTCGAAGTTGTTTGTGTGCTTTTGTTTGCTTTATTACCTCTCTTGTCTGCAGTGTTTTCTGGGACTTGTATTGTGCAGCACCAGAGAGGAGAGAGACATGTGACCACTCCAGCGAAGCAAAGGCCTTCCATGATTATGTGAGTAGCTCAAACAAGGGAGCTGTTGCACATATTGCACTGTTTTCTGCTTCAGGAAACAATAACTGCCCTCCAAGCTGAAATTATGCAAATATAACTTCATCAGCTCAAGTTGAATTTTTTTCCACTGTTTTCTTGTGAAACTATTGTAGTCACGTGTGTTTTATGCCTACCTGGCAACACTGAATTTCTAACAATATTTCCCGTTTAATGGGAATGCAGCTTCTATACTTGCAGATTGTGTTTGTCTCAGGGATTATCATGATCTACCTTTTAAAAAGCTTGATTTGTACCATCTTAGGTCCTCCTGTTTGTCTAAGCAGCATTAGGCATGCCCAGCTTTGGACTTCTGAGTATATATATATATATATATATATATATATGAAATCTGTGTGTGTGTGTTGGATCGAAAGATGTGCCCAATAATAAGCTTTGCAGCCTTATGGGAAAATGGTGCTGATGTCAGCATGTCCTGAGTCAGATCTGTCAAGTGCTTTCCCTCCAAGCTCCCTGCTTCCATTGTTAAGATAAAAACCCACTGAATGTTCTCTCTGAAAACCTTGCAGTTTTTACACACAGCTTGATTTTTAACAAAGTTCTAGTGTGGCAGCTCTAGTACATGTTGGAACATATTGTTTACGAGACATAAACCCTAATGGATTTGAATTAAAGTAGCCGTACATCCTGACTTTGAGATGCCAGTCAGACTGTGTGTTTTATTTGGTTGTTCATTGCTCCTCTTCAATATTTGCATTGTATGGGCGTTTTGCATCTTGATAATTATGCTATTTTGGAGTTGGAGGCGTTGCCATTTGCTACAGTTTCCTGCTTTGAGTCAGCGTTCAAAAGAAACATGAAAGCGGGAGTCTTATGTAGATCAAAGACAGCGTGAACTGCTTGTCTGTGGCATCTTGGCTCATTTGTCCTCACCTTGACTGTTTTTATCAAATTTTATGTTATTCATGTAAATAAATTGTAGGATATTAAGAATGTGCTATACCAGCACATGTTTTGGGATTTTCCGAGGTTGATTGATACAGAACTCACTTTATTAGAGGGAAGGTGGCATATGAGGCAGCAGGGGGCTTAAACATAAATGTTGTTCCTGCTCTTGGCTGATATGGTTGTCAGGGTAACAGGCCTCCTGATCTGGCAGGTGACCATCCAGGAGAGAGGGTACAAAATGGCTCTGCCCTTTCAGTAACAGCATTCCTTATAATTCCCAGTCATCCAGAGGGGGAAGGGCACATTTAGTTTGAAGACCAGACATAATTTATCTCACCTTCTTGATGAGAATTGATTTAGTAGGTGCAAGGATTTTAGATGGGGCAAGTTCTTGAGTTGTGATATTTTAACATATTTTCTCCCAAACAGTTTTTACTAGAATGTACTCAAGATCTTAAATAAAGGTGTACACGTTACTTTGTGATTGATCATCACATTAAAATGTTAAAATAACTGAGTGGCTTTTAAAAAAGGATTTTAAACACAACATAAGCTTATAAATTGCATGCTTTGGTTTGACTGTGACCATTTGTTTTACCATGGAAGTCATTAGGCAAATGAGGAAACCGTGGAACGCCAGTGAGTGCTGCGGTGGTGTTTCTGTGCGGTCAGCTCTCCCTGACATCTTGCGGTTGCGTTTTGCTCTGATGTCAGTTCGCTTTGCGATTGTTGGGGGTCAGGCAAGCGTGCGTCTGCGTGGACAGTACTAGTCCTTGGACCCTAGCCTTTGTCTAGGTGTGGGGGAGGTGAGTGCTGCTCTGTTAGCCGGCAGCGCTTGTAAAGACTCAGCATTTGCACTGGGCCTGCCAAACGCTCCCCAAGGGCTCCGTCGCCATGGTGCGCAGTTGATTGATGGCTGTCATCAAACTGTGGGCAGACTGGAAAAAGGAAAAGGGAGTGGCATTGTGGCATATGCCCAGCATCCACCATAGCAGAAGAACTGGGGGAATAAAAGAAGAGGAGGGGGTTGGGGAGGAACACAAGGGGGGATGAGAAGTGAAGGGGACCTGCAAGAAGTGACTGGAGAGAGAGAAAGAAAGCATCCAGCCTTGGTTTTATGATGTTGATAGACGGTTAAACATTTACAAGCTAAACATACAGGCTGGTCTCCTTTGAGCACTAGTTGCAGTGGAGGAAGTGAGGATGGTAAGAATATGCTGGCTGAGAAGTCAGCAGTTGGGTGGTCTTTGCTGTGGGACAAACCTAATATGATTTTCCTTCATCCTTCCTTTTTTAAAAATGATTTCTCTGTGGCTGTGTATGCCCTTCCTTTTTTTTTTATCAATTCTCAACTACTCTGTCATTCTCACATTACGTTTATCTTGTTTTTCCCCTTTTCTCCTCCCAAATCTCCTTTTTGTTTCTACAAATGGAGCACAAACACATCTGCTAATTTTTTTCATATAGGGTTTCTCAGTGATCTGAGTATTTTTTTTGTCAAAGATTGCTTGAGTGCTTTTAAGTACACAAATGTACATGTGATGAATCATGGTGGGGTGGCAGTCTACAGTCTTTATTATAAAAGGTCCCCTAGGTAGTTAAAAGAAAGGCCCCAGACGAGAAACGCATAGCCCGAGGTAAGGCTGAAACATCTGTCCCTTTCCGGTACCAGAGTCTGTAGACAGATGAGGCTCATTTCCACCAAGAGAAGCACCAAGCTCATTGGGACAGCCCAATAAGCACAGCTGTGGATGTATGAGGGACGTGATAAAGATCTAACATAACATGTCTAGGAACTCACCATGCATGTAGCTTTTCAGTCTGACTAACAGTTTTTGCTCTTCTAATGGTATTTAGATTATTGACATTGCTTCATGACTTTGGGGTCAATACCCTTTTAAATACAGCTTTGTTTTTCCTCAGTTTTTTTTTTCAGGCCTCATTCCAGGAATAGGCTGCTTAAGAGAGGGAACAAAACTAACGGCTGTTTATGTTTCACTACAGAGAAGCCAGACAGTGGGAATGCCTGAGCATAAATCTACCTTGATTAGCCAAGATCAGCCTTAATTCAAAATGCAACTCGCACTTTTTCCTAGGCCATAATTTTGGTTTAGGTTTAAATATATCCAGTGATAGTAACTGTAATAGAATAAAAGTTAAAATCTTCATAAACATGCTTTTAATTACCAGCTTTGGAAACAGACGACTTGTTTGTGTGGATTTTTTAGATGATATCCCTTGTTTGTTTGACTATAAGTTTATTAACATGAAATTCTACGTACCTTGACTGAACCATTAACACGTTATATTGTGGGTATATAACTGCAGAGTGAGACTCATCTTCATTATTGTGCAAGGTTTAACCCTGCATTTAAACTCACAACAAGTTAGGGCAAAGGACAAAATGCAGTTGTACTTCCATTTTACTGTCATATAATCAGATGATACATGAAGTGTGGTAAATGAGATATTGGCAGTATTGACTTGTGATAAAGACAAACCTACATGTGTTTAAAAAAAAATGGCATTTGCTCATGAAACTAAACTTAATACATTTCCTGGTGTGTGTTTTACACTTTTTTTCTAATTTAAAGAAATGTATCCTTGTTGCTCATAATGTTAGTCAGTAGCCTTTTCCTTTTTTGCTATTTATTTTGATTATTTAAGATGGTTCATAACTGTCTACAACAGTTACATGCCATGAGACCATTAATAGATCAGTAATTGTTAAAGTTGAATTAATTTGCTTACCTATAGCTGCTTGATTTTTAGCCTCTAGCAAATTGAAGCTAATATTACTGGTGGGAGCAATGCATTTCTAGACAGGCGTTTTTGCCTCATGAGCTAAGCAAAGTCAAATAAAACTGTTAGCATTCCTCTTGACTATGGCTCTTTGGAGACTGTAAACATTCTTGTTATGGGTGGCCTTTCCTTTCTTCCAACATGAGCAAAATGAGATATTTTTGTGTTATTCATAAGTAATGCACGACCCTACACCACACATGGATTTTTAGTTTAAAGCTGTGGAGAGGAAAACTATCATCTTCTTTGGATACAGTGAGAATCAAGGGTCCAATTCACAAAGAGGGTTCAACAAACCCTGAGTTTGAGCGTTAACTGAGTTGACAATCCGTAAGATGAGAAACTCGGCTTTCTGTTCTGTAATTAACCCTTAACCATGCGTTAACCATGAGCATCAAGACTTGAAAAAGCCATCATCAATGGAGCCTAGAAATGAGTCGCCGAGGCAACCGCTAGGGGAAACTATTATGAACCTGTTTTAGATGCGACCCAAGTGGAGCTAGAAAAAATGAGAACAAGTAAGGATCAAATATAAAAACATAGTTCAAAGTGGTCAGTGACAATAAGGCTTTATTACTGCATCTGTTGTGTGGATGAAACCTTTTTTTCTAACGCCTCAGTTTCGATGTTATTTTAATCTTAAATTTAGAGGCGTGTCTTTTTGATGTGTGTTAGAGCGTTATCGCTGGTTGCAGCTGCATACTTCCTCCACAGTGACGGAGCCTTCTCAGGTCTACCTTTTCATCCATTTTGGGATTTTCCGATAGTGACAAAACACCAAGATGGTGACGGTAGGACCCGCCTATTGGCGCTCTTCAGAAACCTATGGGTACCGTGATGGTATGCGCAGTCCAGAAATTTATACCGTCAATGATCTTATCCCATCTGATGTAAATCTGGACCTTTGGTAAAGCATGTCATCTGTAAAGTCTTGGATCTGTCCCGGAAGACTTTCTCTCCTAAGTGCAAATCTCAATACCTGTCCTGGAAGGTCATCAGGCTCCTCTTAAAAAATGGGCAGGGCATTTTTTTAATGAGATCTGATTGGTCAGGAGGTGGTGCTTTTATACTCTCTGATCTCTTATCCGAGAACATAACCTGCTCCAGAGCAGGTTAGCTGTTCAGCATGTGTTGCTGCGGTGATACAGCTGAATCAAAAGTAAGCCAGCTTTGTAGTACCGAAAATCCAGAAGTAATTCCTGAAGTTATCCGGATAAGCAAAAATCCAGCTTCGTAGTAGGCCTCTGCTCCCGACCAGCTTAGTTTCAGAGACACTGTTACCGCAGCAATTGACTCAGAGTTAAAACTTGACTTTCTTTGTGTAACAAGCCAGGGTTTGCCCTATTACTGGTTTATTTAACCCCTCTTCCTGAAACTGAAAACTCTTGAGTTGGCCTCATTTCAGGGTTGACTAACTCAGAGTTTTCAATAAACCTGTTTTGTCAAATGGACCCCAGAACAGTTGTAGTAAACTGTCAAATAAACATAGCCTTAAAGATATTTTGAAAGAAAAAACACTTATTCTTTGAGTATGTGTGCTAACTAAAGAGGAAATAGTACTGTCATTAATAGTATTATGTTATGATTCAATACTCTGACAGTGCTGGTTAAAATAGGATATCTTTGACATGCTGGTTTATTTGACTTATGAAGAATGGCATATTTGGATGCCGTGGTATACATAAGTTATATTACTCAGTGAAGCTATTGAATGTGTTTTGATTTATTTTTTTTCAAATTCGTGTTTAGCTTGATGGTCATCCAGAGTACCTTTTGTTTGTTGCCCACCCTGGTGATAAACAAATTGCCTGTCGACTGTGATTATATAAGGTTATTGTGTCAAACAGGGTGTAGTCCTTACATCGTCCTTCAGCTTGGATATAGACAACTTGTCAGGGCAGCTCAAATCTCGAAAAACAGGTTGTCTTACATATGCAGCAACAATGTCACTTTTCACCAATACAGCCTGCTGTGTAGTGCTGAATATGCAACAAAAGGTATTTATTGATTTATTGACATTAAGAGTTAGGTCTGGTGGAAATGTTTTCAAATATCTTGATCAAGTAATCAGAAGTGTGCAATCCCAGGTTCCTAGCAATTTGTTTTGATTATAATTCCTGGTGTTATAATTCGATTATTAACTTATCAAGACTTTCAATGATGCTTTTTTTCCCCAAAGAGGTTTTCTTTCTCACTCTGTACCGACCTTTTATACTACTTTTTTGCCTCTTTTTGTATCCATTAAATCAAGTAACCAAACAAATTAATCTTCACCAACTATGTAAGAAACATGTTTATCAATAGTTAGGAACAACAACCTCTTATAACGTTGGCTGGGAATGGATGTTCCATATATAAAAAAGTCTTGGCCAGACCTTGTCTGTTTTCATTTCCATAAAAGCTCAACATGTTACCAAATGCTGCCCTTCAAACCTGATGAGTAAATATGTTGCTCATTAACTGTAACTGCAAGGCTGGTTGCTAGCTTCCTGGTATCTGGTATATTGTTTACATAGACTGGGGGTAAGCAACTCAGGTCCTCAAGTCCCAAAGTCCTGCAGGTGTTGTTAGTTTCTCTGCTGCATCACACCTGACACACATCAGACTTAATTAATAGTCTTGTGCAGAGCTTGAGGTCAAACTCAATACAAGTCTGCTAATTACCCATTGATTTGAGTCAGGTGTGATGAAGAAGGGAAACCTCAAACACTTGCAGGAGTGCGGCACTCTAGGACTGGAGTTACCTACCTTTGGCATACAGAAAGATGGACAGACCTTTGTGACGTCACCCATCTGTTTCTGAAGAGATGAAGTGACGCTCGGTGGGTAGTTTGCACCGTTGGCATCTTGGTAACGCCTGCTGTCACTTCCAGAAAATACAAAATATGGTGAAAGAGGTGGCAGCATATAGTGGGTGATAGTTTGATAGACTTCAGTAATCCACACCCACAGCCCCTCTTTCAACTACAATTCTTTGCATATTTGTGTCCTCTCCGGGGTGACGGCATGCGTAACGTTACCAAGATGGCGACAGTAGGAACCGCCCAACGAGCTTCTCTTCAGAGACCCACTGAGAAACCATCTTTTATATAGTCTGACAGGGATGCCCAAGTTTGGTCCTCGAGATCTATCCTGCAGCTTTTACATGCAACCCTTTTCCAATATAATTTCCAGTGTTATTGTTCATCTAATTTGCATTACATCAGCATTACTAATTAAATTTAAGTGATTAAATAAGACCAAGCTTTCGAGAGTTGATCCTTTTTTTTCATTTGTGAGTTTGACCTATTTAATCGACCATTCATAACCAACTAATTGCCAATGTAGGGCTTAACAAAACTTTGTTAAATTTACACAAGTAAAACGGTGTTAAACCTAACCTGTGAGTGCATAGTGTGCTATGCTTGATGGCAAAGGGTATCAGTTATACAAACATGTACATTTCAAAAGATTTAATTTCAGTATTTTCTCTCAACAGTAGTTAAGATGCTGAAGTTACTGGGTATTATGTGGTAGTTTTGCATGGTATTGTCATTTGTTGTTTATTTATATGTTCGGACTATGATTGCAATTTGTGACTAATCTAAGTGACTGTTTTTAATGGGTAGACTTTAGATTTATTAGACACCAATTGTGTGGATTGAGACAGATTACTGAATTCGGGTGAAATCCAGCAGCCTCTGAGATTACCCTAAACTAGCCGATCTTCAGCAGTGAGTTGTAAAAGCACATCCTTAGATGCTATGCGTACTTGGATTTTTCATCTTTGTGTCCAGCTGGATTTTTGCACCATCCTGTAAAGGAGTGAGATTTGTGGTGTCTGTGTCTTGGTGTTAGTGGAGCCTGATGAGACGTGACTTTCCCCCATGGCCTCACTTCTCCCCTGACTGAGGCATTTCACAGTGGCCCTGCAGTGGCCCTCGGAGCAGATATAATTAGGGAAGGTGCAGTCAATAAAAAGGAGTGTGTTGGCCTATTACCAGTGATATCTACGGGGCTCCGAGACTATACTGCTGTATCTGAGAATGGATGCTGATACATTAATTCTTGTAGTGATCATTGGTTGCTTGCCTACATTTACACTCTGGTGTGAGTGAGCTACGTATTAACAAATGGAACTAAGGGCACTTCTTTCTCTGTAGCTGTTCTCTGGAAGCTAAATCCCACAGCTCAGAAGACATTAGCTCATCTCAGATTGCTTCAGCTGCAGGGAAGAGAAACTCAGTCAATTAGGAGTGTGTGACCGAAGCAAATGGCACATTAGTGAATTAGGGCTGCGGTTTGAGCAGGAAATAGGCCCAGCTTGCCCCTGCTGTGCAGCAGCACTTTGGAGCCACTGACTCAGTGCATCCCACTGATACTTATCTGATCCACTGAATCCTAATCGGCAGGACTCAGACCTCCAATAAAGCCCCCATTTATATCATATTGAAGTCTGAGAGGGCAGCAGGTCAGTTGGTTAAATTATGTTTAAACAGGAAATGCATTGAACTTTATTCACAGGTCCAGACAAGGGTCATGACGCAGGTTCACACTAACACATTGAGCAATCACGGACGGAGTTACCATTGTGCTCCATATAGGGTCTCGTTCTCTATACTTCCATTTTATACTAATATTTTCATAGAGATTTGGTTGTGGAAAAAAAATCGAAAGTATAAATAATTTACTGGTATTATGTGCATAGATTTAATGTAACCGTTTTGTCCCTCTATCTAGAGTGCAGCAGCAGCCCCCAGCCCCGTGATGGGAGGGATGCCCCCTGGCGAGGGGATGCCAGGGGGACCTATGCCACCTGGCTTTTTCCAAGTAAGTCCATATCTTTACCGACAGCCACTCTTATTGGAATTACCTTAACTCCATTTTATCCCACTCTTTGTTTCACTGGAT
>JBAMHX010000016.1:18518024-18529867 GCA_037177515.1 Pseudomugil tenellus
TATATATATATATAAATATAAATATAAATATAAATAATAAAAATTGTTGTGGTCTGTTTCTAGAACTCCCCAAACAATTTAAGTGGCATTAGCAATCCCCCTGGGACCCCGAGGGATGACGGGGAGCTGAGTGGAAACTTCCTCCACTCCTTTCAGAGCGAGAACGTGAGCCTGTCTTCTTATCTGTTGCTTTCTTCCGTTGGCAACGCTTAGTTGTGTCGTAACCTTTTTCTCTCTGTGCTCCCACAGTATTCTCCAACCATGACGATGAGCGTGTGACTCCCTTAACCCCACCCCCCTCCTCCCAGCATTATTTGCCATCATTCCAAGGATCTGAAATCAGAATAGGACATGGCCAAACACAAAAGCGCCAAATCAGGGACGGGCACCATTTTGGTTCTACAATTATGCCAGAGCAGATACTGGAGAGTCCAAATGGCTTGCGATTACTGTTCCTTACTAAAAAATGAAGGACGATTTCTCCATTAACAAAACCCTGAGTGTGACAAAACCAGCTACTGAAATGCATACATGACACGTTTTCTGTTCTTTGCAGAAGCCCCACCGCCCCCCTCCCCCTCCTGAGTCCCATCAACCTCCTCTGTGAACAGAGGAAAAAAAGGTTGAAGTTTACCTCTTGTACATTTTAATGATCGCTTTGTGGTGCAAGATGTGCAGGAAATAACCGCTTTTGTCACTTAAACACTGGAGAGTGTGCATATGCATTGTGAGCTTGGAAAATCTTTGTCTTGTCATTTTATTCATCACCATGCATACTGTCTTTCAAACGTGGGTTGACATAGGAATCTGCCTTTTTACTCACTGGCCACCTTTATCAATAATCTACTCTTCTCGAGACCGCCCTTCTATTTAAAGAGATTCTTCTGGGGGAAAATATGTGAAATAAATAGCATTTTTGTGACTACTTTTGCAGCACGCAAGTGCTCAGGTGGTTTTTACGGATGTCACATCGAACCAATTTGATCAGTTTCGGACTCTTTGTTGACAGCTCAACGTCTCTACGCTGCTTAAGTCAAACAGCTGAACTGCTGATGTTGTGTTAACTGAGGCCAGACTTTGGCATAAGAAGTGAGTGCATGAGTGCTGAGAATTTGTGTACAACATACTACCTAGTGCTGCTCTTCTCTATTATGTGGACACCTGCTTTTAAGATGTGGTGTGTATCTCTTTACCTGCCTGTGCTTAACACTCTGTGCTCTTCATCGTCGTAGCTTTCTGTGTTATGTCCATTTTGACTGAGTTACGATGAAACGGATATGGACACCTTCCCCATTTTAACCTCGTACATTTTGGTTGTTCATATGTTCCTCCTATATCACTGGTCTTTCCTTTTTTTTTTTTTTTTTTGTCCGCCCATATATTTTTTTATATTTTGATACAGACTTTGACTACGTATATTGCCCCAGTTATTCAGTTAGTCAAAGCTTTCTAAAGCGATTCTAGTAGGCGTCATTATAAACTTAGCAGCGGTCTTGTAAATGTGATGAGATTTTTTTGTTTTTTTTCTTGTGAACATTACGCATTATACACATCTGTCCTATGTTGCCTTTATTTGCTGATATTTTTTTATTTCAAATTGAGGAAAGATTGCTTGTTAATATAATTTTACAATAACTTATCACTGTGTGGGTGGTTTTTATCTGAATTGAAAGTGGTTTTTCATATTCAAATGCTTCTGCAAATGTTATGTATTTACTATTTTCTGATATTAAGCAGCAAACCTGCTACTTGAACATAACTTTCTGTTGTTGACAGCACAGGTGTACAGTGCACAGTCCTAACATGACCATTTATGGATTCACTCAATGCCACTAGTGAAGCCGAGTGGGTGCTTTATTCTGCAGGAGGAAATCCTGGAGCGTGAGGGAGCCTTCACCACAGAGGAAGTGCTATCAGGCTCATCAGGCTTTAATGTGAGAAAAGACGAGGAATGCATTGTTTATGTCCAACGGGTAACTAGCAACGTTTTGCAACAGATATGATGTAGAATTAAAATGACTTTTCTCTAATTATACAACATTTATTGTGAAGCAGTAACACAATTCTGTAGAAAATTAAAAATGAGGGAAATTGTTCTGAAGCTTAATGTCTGATTCACCAGTTTAGTCTTTGCTAAATAAGACTGAAGTACATCTTTGTCATTAATGGTAGAATTAATTAAACAGTTTTTTTGACATGATTTTAGAAGGAACAAGTCTTTTTGGCAGGAGATGTGATGAAAAAGCAAACTTTTAGACTCCTGACATAAACTACATTTTTAAAATGTTTCGTGATTTGTCCATGACTTTAATCAGACAGGAGTGTAGTAAAGCTTTTATAATACTGCAAATGAGAGATATGAAGACACCAATATTTAAGAATTGGAAATAAAATAAATCATTAATTTATCGTCATTAACAATCTTATGTGAGGTGGGTCACCTGTCCTTATCCAACTTACTAAATCCCACACATCACTGTGCCAGAGGTTCAGTCAATATTTGAGGTGTTTTTTTTTTTTTTTTTTAAAAAAAAAAGACAAAAGGATCAGTGTTGGGAGTCATAAAATATGCAAATCTTATGTTGAGAACTAAAATCTCTACACCTCACTGCATTTATCTTATGGGACATGTTTTTGTAAACATAAGCAGTTAGCTTCTGTCAGCTTCACCTGCTTAAAATCAACTTTAAACTGACTGATCCTTTATTTTTCCTTTCGACTAGTAAAGATTATCAATAAACAATGTTAAGTTCTGCTTAAATGAACTGAAATGATTGTAAACCAGAAGGAAAAACATGTTTAACTTCATTTCTGTGATTCTGTTGCCCTCTGCTGGTCAGACACTGAACACTTTGCAAAGATTCAGAGAGTACACATTTTCCAATAGCAGGTTGTACTTTAAGCATCAGATATGAATCTTAGCTAAACCCAGAGTTGGGAGTTCTGGTTCCTGTTCTGTCTCAACAATAGGAAGCCGAGTTAAGCTGCTGGCTTGACTCCACAGGATGTGGCGTGACTGGGAAGGAGCCAAATTTACAGTAGTTTTCTACTTCAGAGCCACACAGTTAATGGCGTGCGAGCTGCAGCAACACAAAATGGTGTGTATTTTTTCCATGTTGCAAACTTAAAAGCTGTGATTTTTTTTTAACCACCCTGATGCATTTTTATTCAACTCTGCTGTAAGATACTTCCATTCAACAGGGTTTATTTTTACACATGTTCAGCCATTTTTATTGCTTCAATTATTAACTTTTATAGTTAAACATCTTACAATGCAGCAGAACACATGAGCATATTATGGATGTTGTTCTGGTAAAAGGAGACTATGCAGAGTGAAGTTATCAAAGCTCTTACAGCTAAAGGTGTTTATTCATTACTTAAACCTAACATATTACATTTTAAAATACCACAGAAACAAGCATATTAACAAATTGTTATAACATTTAAGGAAAGCTGATTCTGAAATCATTTTATGGGCTGATGTAAAACAGTCAGGCATTAACTCCTCTGTCGAGGCCTGACTGGAGCATGCCACAACTCCAGATTCATGTGTGCAGGGGGTTGTTGTTGCATAGCCCACATACCGTGCTGCTATTATCCCTTCCCGACAAGCTGTATTCTCATGTTGTTAAAAACTGCTGAGTGCATCAACATTAATGCCCCGAAACCATTTCTGTATAGAAACATGAGGCAATAATGCAGACCTCTGTGGTTTTATAACATTATTTTCTTCTGATGGGTTGAGGGTCGATGAGTCACAGTGACTCAGACAATGACAGGGCAATTAAGTTTGACCAGGGCAATAAAGTGGGATAAGGAGGAACAGAACAATGTAGATTTTAAATCTAACATTTATTTGCCTGCAGAGGAAGAAAGAGTAGAAATTTCTAATGATTTGGTATCTGCTAATATGTAAAGAGTATAATCCAAATGTACAGCTTTAATGAGATGCACAGATTTATAATGACGTGTTTCACGTGTAACTGCAAATTCTCCATTGTACTAAATAAAGACATGCTTTTAAGTAATCAAATTACAGTTACCAAAGGTTTCCACTGTAATCTTCATGGAAAAAAGCTGCCTGCTGTGAAAGTCTTTTGGACAATTTGGAGCTAAACAAATATCTTAAGATAAACAACATGGCAACACATTGGCACTGATTGCACAAACAACTAACCGCTGTCATATAACCAAAGATTAAGGTACTTTTAAACGCTGGAATAAAGACAACTTTGGGAAAAAAAAATTAAAGAAGAAACATCAAGAGCAAACATTGAGTGGAAAGCTTGTGTGTTTCGCTATCTGGCTACAGAGGCCAATGGTTTTATCTGTATCCGTCACTAAGAAGCACAGTAGTGTTCCAGCTCAGCGTCTCGCTCCTCCATATCAGACTGCATCTTGATTCATAAACCTTATTTCATCTTCTGCAGGAAAGACTGCACCTCCTGTGGATTGTAGCCCCAAGGCCCCATGGCCCCCTGAAAGAAAAAGAAAAGAATGTAACTAATGAATAGCAGATAAAATGATCAACTCACACTGAAATCAGACAAACTAAAGCTGTCTTGTCAGATAATTTGCATTACTGTCGCATTACCCTCCATGCCAAGAATTACATTTTTTTTTCTCCTCTTGTCACGCTACAGGAGGGCGCAGGCAGTTATTCGCCATCATATTTCTTCAGGTTACATATGAACATAAGTCCACGTGGAAAGCTTTCCCATCTTGTTGGAATGTCACAAAAAAAAACTGTCTGTTTCAAATGTAGTTAAAACTAAATGCAAAGATTTGCAACTTCTACTGAATCAGCGCATCTCAAATGAGCTCCAATCAAGAGAAGATGCATATGTATGAAATATTCTATTTTTATAAAGCATATCGGAATTTTAACTTTGATTTGTGGTTTCTTTAAGAAGTTTTCCTTAGCTTGTGTAACGACATAAACTCCATAAATGTGCATTTTTAATGCAGTGTCTTTTAAGGTGTTTAATTACATTTTATTTATTTTTTGGAAGACACTGCCTCAACCCTGAGAGTGGTGCACACATCTGACCTTGTAGAGGACTTTCCCAGCCTGCAGCACATAGAGTCTCTCAGGCTGAGCACCATACTTTATGGCTGACACATCACTCATGTCATCCACGACCACAGGACACAGAGGTTCATTCTGAACCAGGATCTGTGCTGCAGACAACCTCTCATCAAGGCTTTGGTGTTGATTGATGTCGATGTTGTTGGTAAAAGCCCAACCATCTAAGATGGAGAAAGAGTGCAGGATGCAGAAAGCATGGAATAAAGAGTTTAACATGTGTAAAATTATTAAAACAGTTCATTTTTCATTTATAAACAAGTATTATTTCTTATCATATTAATTTAATCATCTTCACCTGGCTCCCTGCTGACGTAGACTCACCTGTTGAATGAGCCTCAGCGATGTATATAACCAGAAAGTCGGCGACATCGCTGAAATTCGTGACGAGTTGCTTGAACTCGTCAAGTTTAAACATGAACGGAGGTCATGTACAACTTCCAAAACTCAGCACCAGCGGTCTGTTTCCTGCAGAGTAAAACAGAGTGGGTTAGAGCCAGACACAATGAGACAAAAGCAAGTCACGACGCACCTTTAAAGTACTTCCAGATGCTCGTTTTCTCTCGCGCCATAGTGATCACAGCGGAATCTGGAGCTTCTCCTCCCACAAAAGCCTCCTGTCCGAGCGACAGCCACATGTCTAAAAACGCGATTTTAAGAAAAGCAGAAGACATGAAAGTATGGCCCCAGTCTTCATACTTAAACCTGGGATTCTGCGTCATGGTGGACTTTTCACCAAGTTTAAGGATCAGCTTTCTGGCGAGACTTGGGAAGAAAAAATGTAGAAGTTTCAGCGACATGATGAGACCCATCACGTAGAAAACCATGCATGCTGTCGACAAATAAACTAAAAGCTTTTTTATGAACATGCTTGCTTCTTGAATGAGATGAGATCCAGTCCTATGGATACCTGTTGTGACCAGTTACGAGAGCACACAAGACAACCGAGTGGATTATCTTCCGCTGTTTTGTAAACGTTACGTTCAATGCCGTTTTGTTTGCTCGTATTTTTCAGCACTAAATGGTAGATAGCGAGGTAGATTAGCTACTGTACACGTTTCTATTTTAAAATCATTTTAATGTTTTCTCTTTGGAAAAAGTCTACAACTGACATGTTTAGGCTGAAGTAGGTGATTTTTTGTGGTTAGAAAACCTAAATGAGTTTATTTTTTTGTTGCTAGCAAGCTGCTAGCTTAGTCTGCATTAGCTTTTGTCATGAAAGTCCGTAAAGTAGCTTTGAAGGAATTTTGTGAAGCATTTCTTCAGTAATACTCTTATTACAAATTTGGAAAGTAAGACCCGAATTCTAAGTTTTTATTTTTTCAGCCTCTGTAAGCATGTTTCTTGCATTTCCATGCTTCTTAAGGGCTAAATTATATGTACACTGCATGTTTTAAAAGCAAAACACAATACATATAAAATGCCATACAATAAATGTCAAAATAAAAACTGTTCATTTCATTTTTAATATAATACATGCATTTTTATTACCGTAAAATATCTTGATATTTATTTTTAACTATAATAAATTAACCATGAAACAGTGGATTAACTTTGATTTGTTAAGTAAGAGAGTTTTGCACTTGGTGTTAAAACTATACTGTCTTTCTTTTTTAAAAAAAAAAATATACAAAGTCTAAAAGGGGAACAATGGCCGTTAACAGCAGCTGAAAGCAGAATTCCTTACAAGATTAAATGATCTCAAGACACATTAATTCTTTCTTCAATTATTACTGTCTGTTCTGTACGCACGCACACACACACACAAAATGGTTTTCTGTTTCTGTTAGAAAAAAAATAGATCAAAAATTGGTAAAGTTTTTAAAAATAATAAAAAATAAATGGAAAAACAGTTTGTAAAGATGCACTTTTCACCTTTATTTCTACCCAGCTACTGTGTCTTTTTGTAGTAAGCGAGAAACGTGCATTTGACTATATAAATGGGAATAGACATAAACCAGTAATTATCTGGACTAATGGCTACTGAATAATTAACTTTATAATCTATCCGTACAAGTGGGTTACTTGTCCCTTGATCCCTCAGCCTTTTGTTAGAAGACATTTTCACTTCTTCTTAAAAGAAACACACATGTTGTCTTCATCAGTAAAGATGCATCTGTAATCTCACCATATCACAAATAAATGAATGTCTAAAGCTGAACAAAATATGCAAGAAGCACATCTCTTTAAGAATATGCAGTCCATCTCCCAGTAAGCAGAATCTCACGGCAAAGTATCTACACTGTGGAAGGAGTTACTATAAATGCAATGTGATGATCAATATTAGTGTTGGCACTTCAGGTCTTTTTTCTCATTTTGTGTACATGTGTCAGTCAAGAAAATCCACTGTCGGACCGAAAACACAGCAGTTCATCTGTAATTAGTTTGACTTCTTTTTTTTAAGCTTTTCTTGTTCTGACTTGTGAGAAATGTTGTCCAACAGGATGCCAAGTTGGCCCCAAGAGTCACAAAAGCTGTGCCGTCATTCCAGGAATTGTTGCAAATCAACTAATACCTGGAATTAGCTCTAGGTTAATTTTCAGCCATTTAGCCCAACTATTTTAGGCATCCATCTGCTGACTAAATAGTTTTATATTTGCTCTTGAAATATGACAAAAGGCCCTCCAGAATGTTTACAAAGTTAATCCAAAACTAATAATTTAATCAACGCTTATCAAAAAATTCAACTGTTATATAATTAATTCTAGCTCAATTTATCTTGAACAATTATTTAAGCCATTTTACAGCAGAATGAGAAAAGATTGCTTTTATTAGGCTTCAGAAAAGATGTTCTAAACAGCTGTTGTAAAGGAGGGAGGAGGATTTTGATTTACAAAACAGTCACGCTTAATATACAATGCATCGTTTCTCTCAGGAAAAAGTGCATTTTAGCAATCCTGGTAGGTTGTGCTTGTCTATGGAGGTCATTGCAGTTTCCGAGGGCACGTAAAGGTAACACAAAACGTTTTTCCCTGTTTATTTTTACAGGCTTAAAGTTGACAATGACATTAACCCCCATTAAAAGAGAGACAATTATATTGTAGGTATTCTATTGAGTATTTAAACGTTGTCTCGACATGATTTATCTTCAATATTAAAAAATTGTGCTTTGTCGTTTTGCTTGAAATAGTTTTATTATTAATAATAATGATTTTGATGATAATGAGTTTACTTTCAGTAACAGTTCACTTTAAAGCCTCCAGGTGACGCTAGAGAATTGTATTTCCCCAAATAAAAATGCAAGTCTTGATAATCAGTTTTCTGAACTCTGGGAGACTGAACCATCTTAGCGCGACATAAAAGATAATGGCAGGATTTAAATTATTCTATATTCTTAATGGTTTAGTATTTTAAACTTTAAAATAATTAAAAATAAAATGTTGTATTTAACATAAAGATTTAGTTTTCTGAATTATGTTATTGTTTTCAGTTTTCCCCTCACTTGCGCAACAATCCGGATCATTTAGATTAAAAGAATAAAAGGTTTTTCCAACAAAATGGTTAACTCCCAGGCTGCTCGTGTCTTTAACGCTTCAAATCCTTATTTAGGATGTATGCATGGGGGTTGAAAAAGCCCAGCTTTACTAAAAACAAGCCCACCCTCTTTGGAAAACTGCTCTGAAACTATAAACCCGACAGAAGAAACTTACAAACAAATCCTCACCATAATTGTTTATGTAAATATAATGCACGCGTTATCACAATTCCTACTACAGCTATAGGCTTCCACACCATCCTCATCCAGGTCTCATCCTCCCACAGACACACGGACACAGTGTTCATTGGCGCGCCTGAATCCAACAGATCAGTGGAGCTATTGGCTATCAATCTCAGAAAAAAGCGCGAGAGGAGAGACGCGTGGGATGCTGATGTCTGATTTTCAGTCAGCGGATGCTGTTGGGCAGGCTCGCAAACGCCTTCCTTTCCACTTTAACACACAACCATGCGCATGATTAGGGTATTTGTACTCCACATAAACTTATTAGATAAGGTAGGTGTCCAGCTACCCCTATAGTTCAAGTAAATTTAATCTAAAACGGTCGGATGAACTATTTCAGATGGATTATTGTTTCTTTGTACAGTGATTTTTTTTTTATCTGTGCAGGGGATGTGAGCAGATTGCATGGGGAAAACCGAGTGATCAATGCAGAACTCCACAGCGCTTATCGGGATGGTTAGCCACTGTCAGACCCCAACTTTTCCAGACTTTACGGGCTTGGCGCTCTCTGTCTACGGCAGCAAAACGGACATCTGCGCGCGGCGACCCGGGAATAGCGGGTTTGGAGCTCAGATCTGCCGGAGCCCCCATGATACCCCAACTCACATGAGCTGCGCAAGCCCGAAGCGGCTCACTCCGTCCGAGGAAAGAGCGCACCTGACAGCCAAAACTGCGCGCTTGTGCCTCTCCGTGCCACCGGTTCAAGGTAGGCTCCAGTCGCTCCTCACGTGAGCCATTCCAGTAATCATCAAGTAAAACGCATTTGCAAAGATTAACAGAGATTATTTAAAGCCATAATGTGTTAATTAGAATAAAATAAATAAACGCAAAGCTTCCAAAGAAACTATTAATAATCAAACAGACTCTGAGATTTTTTTAAAAGTAACCTAATAACCTTTCCAGATTGCACTTCAGTGTCATCCTTTGATGCAGCTGTGCTGTGTAATTGCAGTTGTGGATTTGACTTGATAATTAAACACAGAGCTCACTTACTTGGATGACTGGCCTATTCAATAAATAACAGCTGAATCAAAGTCCCCTTTGTGTCATACACTAAAAGCATGCAGAGAGATGTTGCTTATGAAGAATAACTGCTGAGCAAACATTCATATTCTGAGTAACAAGCCACTGATGCATTTAGACAATTAGTGTCATATTGGGTCTTTAGATTAATTTACAAAATTTGTCAGATTTTAAGTTTAGACTGTTTCTAACTCAAAGATTAAAAATAACGTAACATTTTTATATTTATAAGCCACTATTACATTAAAAATAATTAAATACATGAATTAGTTTCTGAAAATATAGGCTTAATATATATAAATATAAAATATGATGCTTTTTTGTACTTTATAGAAACAGTTTGATGCTCCTTCATAGAAGTGCAAATGACAGATACATAGATGGTAGGGGGATGTCGACAGAGTGGAAGCCTCCTCCATCCTGTTCAGACAGTGTTATTGTGAGAGGGTGGAGGTAATTACAACCCCATCTTAAATTATGATTAGACAGAACAGACTTTTATATTAGCAGTCATCCTTGCAGCAAGAAAAGGATCAACAGGATTTGATTATTGTTTCTTCTCTCCAAACACAAACCATATGTCAGCTGGATGCGTCTCGGCATTTATGAGCTCTTAAAGCACAGTCGTGCCCTCAGAGTGAATCGTCTTATTGTCTTTGCAACACTTTTGAACTCACTTCCCGTCAATTCTGGGAATGTAAGATACGTGTTTGTGGATTATGCTGTTTGTGGACGTGCACATTTGCACCCACATTGATGTTTTAGTCATTTCAAAATGTTTGTGAATTAGATTACTGTTCAGCGTCTTTCTATGCATAATGTGGCAGTCGTGTTCAGTAACACAAAGATGCTTGTTTAGTTACTCCTAACCTCACTGTCCATGAATAGGAGCTGTATTTCAGCCATTTTTATGTCGTTTTATTGTCTCCTTTGGAAAGCGTAGCTTTTGGAAGTGATCTCAGTACTCATCAGTCTTTTGTATCATGCCTCATTTCAGAGCGATCATATTACAGACTCCCATTTGGGAAAAGAGCTGGATTTTAAGCTGCGTTCTCAACCATTACTTTAGATTTATACTGAAAGGAATCTCTGAACAAATACAGGCTGTGATATTTACCCCGATGGAAGAAATTACCTCAGACGGGAGGTTTCTGACCTTTAGCGTGCACCTTGTGATTGTGAAAACTGAACTATAAAAGTGAATTAACTGTAGCCATGATGCTTCATATAAGCTGCAGCAAAGTGAGGGGTTTTCAGCCCCAAATTAGGAAATCTGCTGCTTTTTTTCCTCTTTTTTATTCTGTATAATTACGTATTTTATATTTACATAGTAAATATGTGTGTCAGCATCAGTTTTATTCTTTTCCCATTTGGAGTTGTGCCCAACCTGAATATAGGGGAAACTTTATTCCTATTTATAGATATTTCTTTATTTTTTAAATGACAAATGACAGTAACTGATTAGAAACACTGTTTGGAAACATCACATGCTGCTGTTTGTGAGTGGAATAGCAGCTGATCTTCCCAGCTCTCCACATCCACTGTGCTGTTAATATTACTGCCCACTAGAAAAGAAAATATTTGGCTTGAACAGAAACACACTTGACCTCTGTTAAAAACCGAACATCAGGCTTGAATGAAGTGTGTACTCTAGCATCATTTGATACCTTGCTGGAGTTTCTCCTGGACAGGATGATGCTGCAGAGTCTGGAAGCTTATTTGAAGAAAATGTTTGAGTTAGAGGCGGGAAGGTGCCGCACTCCCACACTTGTCTCAGATAAATGGAGAGCGCTGTCTGTTTATTCAACCAGTAACGAGATGAGTAATGGACTTTTGGATTTGATCCTTATTGGAACTTATTACGCTTCTCGGGCTGCACTCTGCCAGCTTTTACCAGCAGATTCATCATGCTGCGACATGTTTTTTCTGCATGCTCTTTATATATGTAGCAATGGTCATCTGTATGCAAACGCACCACCCGTCTCTTTCTTAGATTATACACACGCACACAGAGCA
>JBAMHX010000016.1:18529967-18563333 GCA_037177515.1 Pseudomugil tenellus
GCACACAGAGCACGCAAGCATGCACACTGCACACAAAGCTTGCACACTCTCTGACATTCTCACACACTTTTTATGGTAAAGTATCTACAAAAGTGTTGAATTCTCCGAAACTGACATATTTTCCTCTGTTGTCCCTGGTAGGAAGTCTAGATGTAAGACTGCAGGGCGATAATCTGGCTGTTATGAGAAACAAGCGACCATTACAGTGCTGCTTTGAGCCCCTGCACTGTCAAACGCTTAATAACAGCTTCCCAGTAGCTCGTGAATAGTTTTGGTTGTGAGCGCACTGTTTGGGTTGGGAGAACAGATGAAATGCTTTTGGTAAAGTCAGCTATTCTTATCTAACCATGCGGTTTCTTTATTATCCCATAAAGAAAGAAGAGCGGGCACTTGGCATCAGTTTTGTCTGCAAGACAGGAGAAACGCTGCCTGGGAAAATTGTACAAGTTTTATTAAAGGCTCAGCCACATTGTCTCCTTATGTGATTTTTTTAGAGTAATTACATTTTCCAGATATCGAGATTATTTACCATCACTGTCATCAAAAGCATGGCCCCCTCAACCTCAATTACACTAAAATATATACATTTTAATGCCTTATTTTGGTCTTTGTTGCGTAAACGTTCATCTGTGTAAATCATTAGATCTGTGTCACGTTAAATTTTTATGCAGCCACAATTCTGGGAAAATGTTTGCTTCAGCTGTTTCAAGAGGTTTTGAATTTCTTTTGAGTGCTTTGACCTGAAACTTGTAATTGCTTTAATTTAATATTTGATGTATGTTCAGAAAATATTATTTATTTATCTTGGATTACAGTTTTCATTCGTGACATGGCTGAGCTTATTTTGCTGTAGGATATAATAACAGAATATAAAATTTAGTGATGGTTTAAGTTGGCAACAGGTGAAGGGACCAAAGAGGCGATTCAGAATATTGTTTGAAAATTGTTTGAATAAGTGAAACGGTCTTTTAATTGACACTTATTTTGAAAATTAGATTGAATCATTACAACATCCAGAAGTAAATGATGCATCTGTTAGAAGTTACAAGCTTCTAAAACTCCGAGCAGCAGCTGATTGAACAAAAGAAAAGAAAGACAATGTTAGAGTTAATTATTTCATACTGTTCAGACTGATTGCTTGTGTGGCAGTTTTTGAAAGAGGTTTTATGTCATTCGTGTTGCATTAACAACACATAATGCAGACTGTGCAGAAGAGAGTAGCAGTGTTTTATTTATTTGTCTTATTGGTGCTTTTATGTGACACATTGGCTCTATGTGTTTATGATCCCAGCCGACAATGTGGTGCTTAAACTTAATTTTACACTTGTACATTTTGAGTAAAATTTTACACTTTGTAAGTTTATTAAAACTATTAAAACAGTTTTATTTTCTTAATTTGAGCAAATTTGAAAGTTGATAAAGATTTGCTTTAGAAAAAAATGCAATATAACTTTTCCAACATATAAAAAAATAATAGTTCCTCCAGTTATTTCTGCAGATACTCACATTTTTGTTGAATGTAAATTATCAGTTTAGATATTTAAGTCTTTGTTTTATATCCCGACTGAGGCTCCCAACCTTATTCATGACCATTTTGTCTTGTAGTAATATTTAATTGCTGCATCTGAAGGTTTGTTTAGGTTTATGGCTTGTTTAGGTTTATGGCTTACATGGCATATTATATTTAGAGATTATACATGGAGACCTGTTCTGTAGTACTGTGATAGTAACATTCTTTTTACGGGTTTTCCCAGCAGTCACCACATTCCCACCGCTCACTTCTTTGCATATTGTATGAGCTCAGCACTAAATTATGGGCAAATGTGAACATGCTGCCTGGGAAGGGTGTTGCAGGGTGTAATGTTTGCAGCATGTTCCATTGATTCATAAAGCCAAGAGCCGGTGATGATTCTGTAGTGGTATTCCCGTAAACCTCTGTCTGCCTGAGAAACGAAGGAGGGGAGGGGGGTGCTGGGTAAAGGAATGAGAGCACGTCCTGAGTCACATCTACCAGAGATGGAGAGTTAGAGAACACTCTTGGTCTGGCATCTGCTTAGATGAATCACCTCAGTCAAACACAATGTGTCTGGAAGTGTGATATGTGGTAGAGGAAGAGAAAACTGTTGCATCAGCTTCAATATAATCGGATGTATAGAGAGATTCATGACAAGATGAAAAAAAAAAATCTCAGCTTCGCTGGTCTTTTCTGGTCCAGTTGTTGATATAAGTACAGTCAGTTCTTCTTATGTGACCAGTGTGGTATGAGTAAGGCATTTTACTGTAACCAAAGACATCCAGACTTTCATTCTGGTAACAAATCCAAGCAGCAAAAATATGATTTGGTCTGAGTAAGTGTTGAAATACCTCTACAATAGCAGAAGAAATGTATTCTGGGCCTCAGCCTAATCAAGAAAAAAAAAAAAAACTGCAGAGTTGGGTCTGATATGTCTGCATAAAAATGTATTTTTAGCCCAAAGCTTGCTTTCAGAAGCACTTGAAAAGGTTTCATGTACTTTTGCTGACAAGAGGAAGAAGCTGCCAAATCATGTGAATCATGCCAGATTTATTTGAGAATTTTAACTCTTTGTAAAGAAAAAAAAGGAAAACTCTGGGACAGACGTGCCCCACAGCTGACCACATGTCTATAGACTGCATTACTCATGCCTTTTCAGACAGCAGCGACTCCTCTCTCAGACCTCTTTGTAAGACTTAGCACATGGGTGGGTTTTTGATTTACATCTTGGCTGTGCCACTTGCTGGTTTTGGCTTGATGCTGCCGTGTTTCATCAAAGAAAAATCCGCTCTGACTGCGGCAGTCAAGACGGTCAGTCGACTTAGCGCTGAGTCTGTCGGAGTGGGCTGAGATCTTGCTGGGCCTTCACAGCTGTCTCCTTTTAAAAGGACAGGCATGGAAGAGGAAAGAGGTGGGCAGGTTGTTTGAGCATCAAAACTTATCTCCTATTTAATTTTACACAGAAACCCACTATCAGTCTTTTTTCTGATCAAGAAATCAGTAGGAATCACATAAGTGTGCAAACACACTACCATTGATGCTTGCTAGAGCTTCAAATATTAGAATACTGAAACTCAACTTGTGTAAATGATGTCTGAAATTCCTCTTTTTACAAGGCTCGTCATGTTGGAGATGAATCAGCCAGCCAATCAAACATTGGCTTCAACCGAGCGGTCAAAAACAAGTAGGCAAACATGATGTAGCCGAAGCTGTTTTAATGCCTTCATTACTGCAGAGGAGAGAGCAGCCAAAAAGCTGGAGTTTTATCCTCCTTCTTGTTCTCTCTGTCCGTGCCAGGAAGCTGCCACGGGGCAGTGCCCAGCCAGTTCCCCACATCATTGGCTGGCGCTGCCCCATAGGACTATGAAAGACATTATAAAGTCTAATAGTGCAGTTTATATATTTTATTGGTGCTCGTTAATATAAAGTTCTGCAGGAATTAGTTATTCTCTAGTCATATGCACTAATTAAGTTGCTCACCAGGACTAATAGGCAAGTAATTATGAAGTGAAGGCTGCTCTGTAGAAAAAACTTCACTCTTCTCTGTGAATGTTAATTAATTACAAACCCCAAACATGACAATTCACACTTCTCTTCTGCATCAAACTGATCTCAGGTTGTCTGAGTTTCCTCTCAGTTAATATTTCTAAAGTCATTAGTTGTGAATTTGGTTTAAAGAAAGCCTTTTTATCAGTTCATTGCAGCTTATGTATCCCTGAAGAATGAAATACAGAATTTTGAATCATCCTGTAAGAAATTAACAAGGTGAACTGGTTGTTTTATCAGTTTATTTGTTTATTTAAGTAAATTCAGACAGCATAGAAAGGCATATCGAAGGAAATGGAGGATTTAAAACAACCAGAACTGTTGTCCAATTCAGTTTAGTGTTTGGAAATCCACTGTTGCAAGCAGCTGGGAGCATCACCAGGCTGAATCTGGATGTTAATAAAGTTTACAGGCTCTGTGCCAGCACTGTGGACTGCACCGCTCAGGGTTATTTTTACAGACTATTGACAGACAATTTTATTTTAAAGTGAAGGCTGTTCTTCAGTGGGGTTATTTCAGAGCCGAGAGATGGTGTGCATGATAAGAAGATGCAATTTCCCATTTGGTGGTGTTTTAATCATTGTGTGGGAATGTCCTCTATATGAGAACAACTCATAAAATACTGAAATAGCAAAGCAGATCATCTTGGCCTCATTCCCCAACTGGCTATTTGGCCTTCAAAGTGCAAGAATTTGTATAGAAGTCATATAACTTGTCTTTTTTCAGGACAAATACTGAAATTGTGTTCAATTTCTTCCTCATCGCTGATCAAAAATTACAGAATTAAAATTCTCAGTCAACAGTAGCAGCATGTTATCTTGGGGCTGTAAGTGATATCAGTATATTTAACAAAGTCTGTATCAGATTTTGTGCAATTTTCATGCTCTTGACATTGTTTTTTGTAATCTATCAGAGAAATATGATTTTCGGCTCCTTCCTTTGATTTAATGCATGACTCCTTTTCGCCATTTGTACCTGGACTCTTGTGGTTTATGCAGAAAGCGTGTTAAATGGGTCCATATTACACTGAGTAATAGCCTCAGTATGCACTCTTCATTAACATGCTTAACATTCCCCTCAAGACCCAGAAGTCTGCTCCTATAATACACTGCTTAACACAAACATCATGTTGTACACGTCTCTCTTATGAGGCTTGCGGTTGCTTTTTTTTTTAAGACGGGAGCTAATTTGTCTGTGTTTTTTGGTGCTATTGTTTGGGTCAAAGTGGAGGCTGACATGATCACTCTTAACTCTGACCATAAAAGCTGATAAATCCCCTCTTTTGGCAGCTAATAGCAGAGATTCAATTGAAAATTGCAGTGAAGAGGTTAATACATTATGATGCAAAATGTTTGTGTGTGTGTGTGTGTGTGTTTGGTTCTTTTGGCTTGAGGTTGAAGAAGTCTGTTGCAACACTGGTCAGCTACTTGTTGCATGCTTTCTAAACAAAGCACACACATTTAGTTTTGAAAGTAAGAATTCTCAGTACTATGCAGCCTTGCATTTCCAGTCTATTTAAGCAGGTACTCTAAGACTATTGCAATTCATATAACTGGGCTACCACTTGGCCCACTAATGCATGCCACAGTCCTGCAGGTTTTAGATGCCTCATTGGTCCATCCCACCTGATTCAAATTAAATGGATCCTTCCAACAACATGTTAAGTTTTGCCTGTTAATGATCTATTATTATGAGTCAGGCGTGCTGAGTCAGGAAACATCTAAAACCTGGAGGAGAGAAATGAACATACCTGACCTTTTCATTTTATATAGAAGAAAAAAAAAAGCATGCCTAAAAAATTGATCTGTTGGGTCAGTAATGAGGAAATTGGAATGGGGCCAATGTCGGCAAACATTTGGCTTAAAAGAAAATTTCTTTCATATTTAATAAACTAGTGGTGGACCAGTTGTGTTAAAATTGGAACTGAAATGATTTGCGTGTAATGGGAACCAGATCATCGGTGTCCTAGCTGGCTTGGCATTTACACTTTCTCCCCTGGAGTTCAGCCTTTATGAGAAAACCCAAAATCCATCAAGAGCAGCTTCATTTACCTTGAAATTGATATGTTTAGATTCTTGGATAGGCAGCTTCATAAACTAAAAAACTTAAATGCAACAGGAAACGTCTTTTAAAAATCTCTTGTGTTATTGACAAGAATATTTAAAAATAAATTAACTCGCTTCCTCCCCAAAAGGTCCTCGCTGAAGCTGAGTCACAGATATGCTGAGTTAAGTGTAAAGAAGCGAGCAAAACTCCTCCAGTATTTTTCCTGTTTGTTTAACTTTTGCCCTCAAGCAAAGAAAATCTCTCAGCAGATGTTGACTAATACTGATAAAAAGACTAATCATCCACTTTTAGTTTGCGTTGACGGTGATCCACTATGAATCTGTTTGAAAGTTGAAATGAATCAGGTAGCGTCAGAGCAATGACAGCCAGGTGCTGAGCACTTGGCCCAGCGCACAAGAGCCTCAACCAATTGGAAAATACTTAGCAGAATTTATTTGCACCCTTCTCCCTTGACAAAAATCTTTTATTGTCCCTAAACAGTTGGTTTTCATTTATTCTTTGGCTCGTGATAGGCTGGAAGCACGTGTACTGTTGTCGTTCCCGTATTGAACATAATCTGACAGGAAGTTTTCACATCTGATAGCACACTGTCATGCAGGAAAAAGCAACACAGAAGGTAAAATGCAAGCAGATGGTCCACAGAGGAGGAACATTTACAACTGATAAAAGGGGAAAATATGCTTATTTCCATGTATGTGCTGCGTGTGCTTCTGTGGCAGGATCTTAATGGACATCTATGAAGCTGTTTTCTACAAGCAACACGTTTTGTATAATCTCCTTGCAATGAGCTCCAAACCTAACCCTAAAACCTTTAATCACATTACTCACTGTGTCTCATGTACAGGGACAAGTAGATAGAGAGATAAGGGTGAAAGCCTGCATTGCGAGTCCTGCACTTTAGCTGACCTGAGCTCGGTACATCAGGACTGGGCCACTAATCTTTTACAAATGCTGGGAGTCTCCATGACTGGGCCCTTGCTGAGATGGTTTAGTCAAAACAGCCCTTCTGCTCCTGAGCACCGCTGCAGCCTCTAGCTTAATTCAAACGCTGATTAACTAACAAATACCTGCTGCTTGTGCCGTGGTATTATACAGCCTGGTGCTCTGCTGTGCTCCATGGAGTTTGACAGCGTGTTTGCTATTCTGCGGATGAAAACACAGACTTGCTGTGTTACGAGCTTTTCAGGATTTGTTGGTAAAACGATACAGGACATGTTAAGTGAGCCAAAGTAAACACAGGAATGCAGATCTGAATCCATAGTTTTATTGTTTTAATCTTTAATCCAGAACTGTATACGTGTGGATTTGAAACTCTGTGGTAGGATTGCCTATAAACAAAACTTAAAAAAATGTTTTAAATATAAAATTTATATGCTTTGTTTTGCCTGTGCAAGCATTTCTTCCACGCACATTGGGAGTTACACTTGAAATAAATCCCTGAAATCGTCAACTAACAATTCACACTGACAATCGCAAACCAAACAGCCAAGTTTGACCGTCTGGCTTAAATTGTGATTCAGATGATGGATGTCTGAGTCATCTTTGTGTCTCCTGCCAGCAAACAGATGAAAGCATAACAAGTATATTTCCAGGTGATACAGATATGATGGCATTTTGTCCAGTATGAAATTTCCTTGGAGGTAACCCTTTCAGATATCCCCCCGCCCCCCCTAACCTTCAACACTGCTAGTATTTCTAAGACTGTGTTAGATTTACTGCCTGACATACTTCCCATTGAATTAATCGTCTCAACCTGTGCTTTCATTCGTCGTCTCTGACAAATGTTTTAGTAATTTTGGTATGATTTACATTTGTTTATTGGTACTCATTCAAGCAGAATAGTGTTTAAATAGTTGCTGTATCATTTCTGTGCATCTGCAAAGCTCTTAAATCCAAATATGTTGACAGTTTTGATCTTTTATAACAGTTTTTTCAGTCAGTGTTTATGGACTGTTTTTAAAGAAAATCAAAGCTTCTAGTGAAGAAAAAGAAACAATTTTTCCAGCAAACGCTGCTTTGTAGTCAAAAAAGAAACTCAACAATAACTGTTAATGAATAATAAAACAACTTTAATAAAGAAGTGTTTCAGTTTAATGCCTGAAATATGCTGCACTTCAAAATATGTAGCATGTTTAACAAAAGTGAAAGACCCTTGTTATCCATGCACTTCATAGCCACAGCTGTAAATGTACATTCATAGTTCAGCACAGTGTCCACTTTTACAGGCCCAGACCTGTCATTTGACACAAAATTATGGCCAATCTAGGCCACTGTAAAGATGCCAGTTTTCTACAGGCCTCAAGAGCCAGGAGTCCAGCAAAAGAGGCAAAGCATCAGTAAATGTACACTGCTGCCTGCCAAAATACACTCATTTAACAGCACAAAAAAAAATCTGCACTGAGAAGCTGCATGTTTATGTTTGGGATGATGTAAAATGGATCGAATTCATATACACATCAAATTTCTCTTTTAAAATGGCTTCTCTCAATTTTTACTTGCAGGGAAACAAACATTTGCATTTCAAAGTTCTTCAAATAAAAATAAATGAAAAGCAAACCCTTTTATGGGTTTGGAGACTATATTGGAAAATAGATCAGGGGCAAAATGAATATTTTTATGGGTCATAAAGAACTTCACAATGAATGCCAGGTTATGTGAAAGGCTTGACACATGTTACGGGCCAGAGCCCTTTGAGATCCCCTCTGTATTCAGGTTTTACACTCACTTACTGAGTGCAGCAACACAGCATACATGGATCCAAATTAAAAGCAATTTCTCTATTTCAGCTTGTTATAATCTCATTATGGTTATTTTCACATTTTACCAATCCAGAAAAACAATAAGCCGACAACCTTCTCTTTTTCCTTTAGGGTTTATCACTCCCAAGTTGATGTGCGGTTAACTTGTCTGAGCCAGTCCTTATTCTTGCTGCACATTTGATGATTTCTTTTCTTTTCCTTTGTTTTTTTTTTTTAACCTCAGAAAGCAGCGAAATGCTAAAATAATGAAAAGGCTACTATATGAGTGCCCTCGTCTGATACTTTTATATCTAATTATATGTGACGTTGATCATATTTAGATATACACAACCAGTCAAAATTTGGGGATCACTTTCTGACTGAATTTAATGATAAATTATTACAAATATTTCGAGCAGCAGTGTACATCAGGTCAGGAATTTAGAGTTTAGGGAGATTTAAATAATTAAATTTATCCAGCCAAAGTCAATAAAAAGTTATGTTCAACAACAAGACAAATATCCATTCCCGCTACTGATGGCATCCCCCTCACGCAGCCCCGTCCTCCACATTTAAAGGGGATTTAATGTGAACACAGAGACAAATTAAATCCACAGGAAAACTGCAGCTTCTCACAGATGTTTGGAACAACCTATTTTAGACTCAGGCTGTCTGAATATCTTGTGTTTCTTCAGATAATCCCAGGCTGACTCATCGTTGTAGAGATCAAGGCTTTATGAAGGCCAGACCTGCTGCAGGACTCTCTTCATCTGATGCTGCAGTTGTTCGTCATGACTTTGGCTGTATTTTACTTCAATATTGCTGAATTAGGAACCAATCTATTATCTCCCTGGTGGGATTAGGCATTGGACAAGAATCTAATCTTATAAAAAACTTTAATCAATTTCTCATTTTAGTAGAAAAAAAAAGGAACACTAAACACGTACATGTGACGTATCGTAACAAACAAAGCAGTGTATTTTTTCTTATTAGTGCTCAGGCGTATTCTTTTCTTTGCTCTGCATGCTGTATGCCAGGATACACAATTTTCTGTTATGACATAAAATTTGATACAAATTTTTCCTTGCTTGTGCACAAGATCTCAAGATGAAGGTGATGGGATCGATGCATATTGAAAGACAAATGAAAGAATCTTTACTGCAATAAAATTCACTCATGGGGGAGGAATTATGTGTCCGTTTGGCTGCAGCCTCTTGCACGCGGCGAGGGGCGCAGCCAGAGCAGAAATCATAACAAAAGGATTCTTATTACAGCCATTAAACAAGAGGAGGGAAAACACTGCAGGACTTTAATGCCTGGACATCTAAAATGCTTATGCAGTGAAAATATATTTGCTCATAAAGCTCTTTGATGGTGGCCCTGTCCGTACCAACACACAAGGCTCCTGTCTGTGTAAATAGCTGTGTATTGACCTTCCTCAACACAAGATTGAATGTGTTTCCATAGGTGTCATTCAGTACCATTTTGGGTTTTTACAGGCCCCACTGTGCCTCAGTCCCTGTAACTGCAGGGGCTCGGGAGTTATGCCATCACCTCTTAAGCAGCAGCCAAAGGTGGGCTCTTCCTGAGGTTCTAGATAAAGGCTTTACTATAAACCTCACAGCAGCATTATGGACCTCTGTTTGATGTTAAGTGATATATACTGTCTGCTGAACTGTCTGTCTCATGTTACACAGAGTCCATGCTCATGTCTCTGTGTGTTCTCTGTTTAGTGTGTGTGTGGCTGGGTGGGGGGGTGGTCCTCAATAGCAAAGCCATTGGTGAATGAGGACTCCCCACACAATAAAAGAATGGTATTGCTGACTTCCTAAGGTATGTGTGGTTTGAAACTCAACACAGGTTTGCTCAGTGGAAAATGTGGGGCCCTTTTTTATTTATTCTGTATATTTATGAAAACCCCATTTCTGTGGTGCCCTTTCGAGTCAAGAAAGAAGTCCCCCAGCCGGGTCATGGTCATTTTTCAGCTGAGTTAATGCTCTTTGGTGGCAGACTGCTGTGCTGTAGTACATTTCCTCACTCACAGTTTCAGTATTTTGGCCATTTTATTATCAAATGTTTCTACAACTGCAAAATAATTGCTTTATTTTGACCCATAAATATGCTACTTTACAGTATGGGCCTGTTTTAATGTGTTCAAATGTAAAAAAAAAAAAGTCATTCTGGACTAAATGAAGTATTTTCCATGTCACCTACAGTCAAGATTAAAAAACAAAGAATATTTAATCTTATCTTCAGATTAAGATGATACCACATTTGGATTTTCTCACATAATGAAACATTGTAGAACATTTTGAGCTTTTAACAAACTGGTTTTCTTTAAAGATCAGCTGAGTTAAACCTTCTAAAATTCTCCAGAATATGAATATTGTGGAGAAATACTGACCTCAACTTTAACCTGAAACATCAAAAGGAAGAACAATTATGCATGCTTTGAACATATCATTTTCACAAAGTAAGATTCCATTATTCTTCCTGCTTTACAACAACAAAACGTTAGGAAGAAGTAGGAAGTGAAACTGGAGTCCTCTCATGATTCACCAAACATCTGGTTCGGCCTTTGTTTTAAACAACGAGCATCCCCTCTGAGTACAACAGAAGGTTATTTGCACTGTGTGTAGGTAACAGAGTAATCATTTTCAAATGTTGCCGCATCCAAATATGATCTAATTACAAACACTTAACATCAGCCTCTCAGTAGGACCACCGACTATCAAGGAAGTTTTCCTCCAGACCTTTTCCTAACTATTCATTTATTCTTCTCCCACTGCTGCCTCTAAATCATCAAACATATACAGTAATGGTTGTAAATTGATCACTTGCTTTTTCTATAAAGTCAAATAAATCTCCTTTCTTGTCAAACTGTAATCGATGGCAGTAGGTGGTGCTGGGCGAGAGGAAGAAAATCTGTCAGATGGGTCGGGATGTGCTTGCTTCATTGAGATGCTCGTTTTGCGCGGTTGAGTTTGGCCACTGTCATTTCCAAGGAATTTCCTGCCATCTGTGTTTAATAGAATTCTCTTACAGATCTGGGTTTGCTTGTAAATATTGGTTTCTGGCTGAAGAGGACTGTGAGTTTTGTACCACCAGCCTTTTGGACCACAATGAGTAGGGTGCCTGCAGAAGGATCAGTGTGGATGATGAGGCCTCATTCAGTCCTGCTACAGCAGGATAACATGGAAGGAGATGCATCTATATCTGACAGTATTTATTAACACAAATAACTTGGTTAGACTTTTGCTTTAGCTGAAATGATTGGCTCCATTGCTTTGACATTCAGACACAGGTATGTTGCCCAAAAGAGTATTACCTTTAACTACTCAGGACCAAATAATAACATGTCAGCTTGTCTAACAGTTAACTTTAAACTAGCACTTTACTACTTATCCAACTATATATTTTACACAATAAGCCAGCACAGATGTTCATAGTTCCTGGATAATTTACACTAATGAACCTCTTGACCTCCTGACTTTTACTCTAACACCAACATCAGGTTTACATATGTAGCTTTTTGTTGAGCAGCTAGAAAAGCAATGAATGGATGGCTCTGAAACTGGGACCAGATGTTCCTTTCAAAATGTATTGCCCATTCTTTGAATTATGCACCATTATTGCGTCGAAATTGTAATTGATTTGTTGAACTGGTTTCTCAACCCTCTTCAGAACATGACTAAGCAAATTCTGTCAGATTAGTTTGTAAATAGCTTAATCATCACAGTGTCCACAGATTAGCATTTTAGCACTGGAGACGTGTTGATGTTGCCAAGTCTTTATTATTATAGCATTTAACTTCACATTTAATTGTTTTACAGCCCTAGTTTGATCAGATTCAGGCTTTGTTTTGTTTTTGTTTTGTTTTTTTGCATTAGACATTGATTAAGTTTAGTTTTCCATCCAGCTTGTTTTCTATTCCATTCATTGCGTATTTGTTTATGTATGGTTGTAAAAATGACACTGCCTCACACTCCACAGCAGCACCTGTGTCCAGCTGGACTCACAGCAGTCTGACTTAATTATGTTATTGTGTTCTGTTTGGTTTCTTGCTTGTGTTGTTCTCACTCTCACATGTGAGTCACTTTGTATGAAAGCATCCGATAAATGACTGTAGAATAGAATAGAACAATAATCAAGTCAAAAGTAACGAAGTATACTAATAGTACATACAGCAATATCAGAATACAATGCTGGTGGTAGGCATCCTACATTTTGTAATGCTTTAGACTCATTTTTAAATTTTTTAATCAGTTTTTGTATGTATGTAATTATGACACAAATATGTTTCTGATTACTGTGATGGATTGGCCACCTGTCCGGGGTGTACATGCCTCACGCCTGCTAATTGCGGGGATAGGCTCCAGTTTCCCTGTAACCCTGAATTGGATTAATTGATATAGAAAACGAATAATTGTTCTCAGGTTGAATGGAGAACAAAGCCCTTTTCAGGAATCTGTTTAACTGTATATCCACTCAGAAACAAGATTAATTGAGATTATCTCAATATATTATTTGGGTGTTTTGTTCACTTAAAACTGGAGTTGTGGGACTCAGAAAATGTGCATTTTGACACCTGCCCAGATATTAAATAAAATCTGAAAAAGCCACAGTTTAATTTTCAGATATTTAACCTTGAACTGATGTCACAATTGCATCATTACATTACATTACAGTCATTTAGCAGACGCTTTTCTCCAAAGCGAATTACATCTGAGAATAAGAACAACACAAGCACTAAATCAAACAGTAGAGGACATCATAGATAAGTAAAGTCGAACTGCTGTAGTCGAACTGCTCATATCTCTGTTATCCTGCATGCACAAACCCAACCAACAGCTATAACAAAATGAGCAAACAATTCACATTTTCTTTTTTAGGAGTGTATTTACATCACATGACTTACTTCATGGCTTGCCCCTGAAGCTGTGTGGCAGCATTACGGGCCTGGCATATATCCCATGGCATTTTCAACAGACTTTTCTTGGAATGATTCTGTTTTTATGGAAAACTTTTTAAAAACAAAATCAACTTTTTCTCATGTAGATGTAGCCTCGATGGGTTGTTCCAGGATTTCACAGAGCTTTCGTGCAGCCACTCCTCTGAAGTAGCATAAATGCCTGTCCTCAGGCAGAGGACTCTGGAATAGGTTTACAACTTACTCATAATTTTCTGCGACCATTTTTACTTTTTCTTGAATAGTCTCTCAGCTCCTGTCAAAGAAAAACTTTCCCACAGCATGATTGTGCCATCACCTTGTTTGACTAAGGATGTATTAACCCCTTCATACCTGAAATAAGAACAACTGCTCAGAAAACTCCAATTTTAAAAAAACTTTTCGTGGACATTTAAAAAAATTGTTTGGCATTTTTACCATTTATTACCATGTGAAAGGTCAAAATATTATGACGTGTAGTCTTCTGCTTTCTGGGGGCAGGAGACCAGTATCATATAGTGTGCAACTGGGTTTTGAATAAAGTTTCATGAAGTGATGCAAAATGTTTCAGAAAGGGTTTCAAATATGCGAGACTGGGCATTACGGGGTTGATGAGGCCTTCTTTTTTCCAGGCGTGTACATTTAATTTAGTTCTGATTATACTTCTTATTGACTGAAAATCCTTCTGTCGCATGTTGGCAAACTCCCTGCAGGCTGTTGCATGTTTTTTCATGATAAATGGCTTTTCTCTGGCAACTTCATCCTGCTGTGAGATTCTCACATTTCCACAAAGACGTGTGGTTGCATTCTTAGTGACCAGCACTGTTTGGGCATAGACTTAGAGATCTGCTTATGGTTTCAGATGACTCTTGTTTGAGAGGCAGCTATGATCATGATCCTCATGACTTTCCTAAGGACTTTCTTTTAGCACATATTATTTAGTTCTGTAAATAAGTTTAATTGACATTGTTAGTTAAGGAAAATAAATAAATGAATGGAAATTCTGCTTTCCCATAAAATTTGCTTGATTTGTGCAGTTAACATAAATATATCAATATGTACTGTTTTGATTCTTGGATGTATCACACAGAATATATTTTAAATTTATCTTTTATTCGTTGTTACAAAGCAGTTGGGATGTGATTGATACGTTATTTTCCAATCCAAATACTTCTCATAACCACAAATTTATTATGCTATTACAACATTTTTAACAAACATGGCTCCTTACTGATATGTATCTGATTTCAGTATTTTCATAGGGTTGCCTGCTGTGTTTTCATGTGACCTGAGAGGGCACACAGATAAAATGAGGCCTATTGTTTGAGGAGGAAAACGCTGCTTCTGCACTAAATCCACATATTTATTTTCAATGACAGATTTGTATCCTTCAGAGTAAACTCGAACATAAGCATCCAGTTTTTTACAAAAGCTGCTTAAAGTAGCATTTACAGAGTTTTATGGCTTTAAAAGGATTTAAATGGAAAGATACCTTGTATTTATGTTCTGCTGTTGAAAATGAAAGCTTAATCTGAATAAGAAGTGAATGGAACACATTTTTAACATATAAATTCAGGGTGTGGTACTCAGAACACTCGTCAGTCCTAAAATTTCAGAGCGGCTACATCACCCTGTCAGTATTTCTCCAAACAGAGCCACCTCTTGTCTGGCTTTGAAGCGCCTCCGAATCCAAAGCAGAGGTCTCGTCCCTCTTGGCTTGGCTCCAGAGCCACGTTGTTCACCAGCTTCATAAAGGTGTGTGTCACCAAGCCAGATTTCCCTGTCATGTCTTCCAGCCAAGTGCACGGTGCAGTGCTGGTTTGACGATTTATCAGGGCACTCTGTGGTCCTGACTGATGCTTTGTGCAGCATTTGGCCTCTGCAGCAACACAGCTTCTCTGTCAGATTAGAGGATGTGGTTTGGCTGAACACTCCTTGTAAAACTGTGATTTTCTGTGATAAATTCTCAGTGTACAGATTTGTGGGTGCAGTCTTATTATCATAGAGGTTGTCAGAACAAAGTTGCAGCATTAAATCAGCTTGTTGACTGGACATATTTCTGCTTTATTATTAAATGTTCTGATGAAGTTTGACTTGTAGACAAAGGATATGCTTACTTTTGTGATAATCAATCATCTGTGTGTTTCTTTTGTCTTCCTTTCCCGAGGTCAGAGTAAGGCCTTTTCCGTATCTGTATACTGAGTTCTTTTCTTTTTCTGTGAATTTATCATGTGTGTATCTATGCTGGTAACGTTTTTGGACTTATCTGGCTTGATGGTTATACTGCTATAAGACCTGCTTACACATAAAATTACTTAAAGCGAAAATCTGCAAATTTTACAAAATCCCTGCGGGCTGTATGGTGGAGAGGTGGTTAGCACTGTAGCCTCACAGCAAGCAGGTTGCCTGTTCGATCCCCGGCTCGGGCGGTGTCCTATCTGTGTGGAGTTTGCTTGTTCTCCCCGTGTTAGCGTGGGTTCTCTCCGGCTTCCTCCACAGTCCAAAGACATGCACCTTGGGAATAGGCTGATTGGAGACTCTAAATTGCCCTTAGGAGTGACTGTGTAGATGGTTGTTTGTATATATGTGTTCCCCTGTGATAGGCTGGCGACCTGTCCAGGGTGTACCCCGCCTCTCGCCCTGTGTAGCTGGGATTGGCTCCAGCCCCCCCTGCGACCCCATTTGGGAATAAGCGGTAGAAAATGGATGAATGGATGTCTGAAGGCTTCTTTATAAAGAAACCTAAATACCACTAACCTGATGAGATTAGAAGATGAGCTGCTCAATTAAAAAAAAGATCATTATGTTAGTCTGAAATTACTTAAACTGGACTGTTTTTGTCCTTGTCACCTTTTCCATGATTTTGTCCTCAAAATGGATGGCCTGTCAGGTGCCACCAGTGACAAGGTGCTACCACCAGGTGGTGACATGCACAAGTATAAAGTTTTAATTATGTTAATAAGGGAGAAGTGATTGGGTGTAATAACCAGTTAGGGTTGTTTAATGTGATCAGGGATGCATTGATGCACATTTCAGCAAAGGTGTTTTTTTCATGTTACTGGGTGGGATGTTTGAGGAACACAAAATGTAACACTCAGCTCTTTCCTCAGCATTGTAGGTTGATGTGTTTAGGTTGTGATTGACGGCAGTGTGGTAAAGTAGTGAGTCTCTGGAACATGGTGGGCAGAGTCTGGTGCTGGCATATACTGGGTGGGGCTGGGTTGATGGGGTTCGGGCACTGGTTGCTGCCAACTATTTGTTTGTGTTCATGACTGTGGTTAGCACTACTCCATTTGAAGAGCCTTGTATTACGTGAAGTTCTGCTCCCCCCAGCATGTCCCCTAATTTCTGAAAGACAGGAGAGCTAATTATTTACCCACCGCCGTTTTCATCAGTGGGATTTAAAGTGGTGTAACCACTTTGTGGGAACAACCATTTGCGTCCACAAAGACATTTGTTTGGACAGATAGACTCAGTTGTATGTACAGTAAACTGTTGATTTCCTTGATAATTGTTTTACCTCAATCATGCTGTGTTCAGATCCTTGACGGCTTTTGGGCTACATTTGTCTTTTTTACCCAGCAGCTCCTGCATATGCTTTACATTTAGCTTTGTAGTAGATAATCTGACTTTTTTTTTTCCTTTTTTTTAATGACCAAGCTGACCATGAGAAAACCGGGAGGAATAAAGACACCAGTTTGTGAGCAGCTAGAATCAACCAGAACAAATTGATTTTATCCTTATGAAAATTCTCATGTCTGCTGGTACTGGTAATCCTGCTACAAAAACACTGACATCTCTGTGCTCCAGCAGTAATATCACAAAGTTTTTCTTCCTCCATTTCTCTGCACCTGCTTCAAGAGGAGCGTCCTCCCTAGACTTTGTTATTTTTCATTTACTTGTGCCCCCAGGTTTTCAATCATACATCCATTACTAAGCAAACAAATAAGATCCGGGCCTGTGCCGCAGACACAAATATAGACATGAGTTATGAGATTCCGAAAAGCCAGGAAAGGCTTTAAAATCTGATACACAACATCTGCACTGGACAAGACACAAAACAAGAGCAGCCCACTACAAAGTCCTGCAGTCTGCTGCTGCGCTCTCGTATGTGTTGACCTGTCTCATGTTGAAAGGAATGGTAGGCGAAGAATCATGGCAGATGTTGGTGTTGGAGCAGACAGGAATAAAATGATTATTATTATCAGTCTAAGTGCTGAATGTTATGATTTATGAAGCCAAAGTGGAGTCTGTTGAAGTGTCACATAGGATTTCCAGAGGCATCTGTCTTGTGGTTTTTGCAGCTGGTTGCACCTTTGGTTCAGATGTTTGCATCACTCTCCTGACACGCCGCTACCCTCTCCAGCACCCTTGCCCCCTGTACTGTACACCTCTGATCGCTCCCCTTTCCTCTCTGTAAACCATCTATCCATCTGCACATCTGCTTTTCATTGAGGCCTGCATGTCTGTGAAGACTTGAACACATTAAACGCTGGCACAAGTGGAGTCTCACTCTGGCACTTAACACAACGCTTAGGTGACTTAAAAGGGAGAGGCGAGAATTATAGAAAATGATGTGTCACCAAAATAAAAAATCGCCCCAGATTACCACCAATTACACTTAATAATGCTGTCCAGAGCATCTGTTGATCAGATGGTGGACTGGCCTGTCTGTAGCGAAATAACAACACCAGAAAGAGTGAGAATAAAAAATGCTCATCAAGGGAGACAGCAACATATAACTATGTCATGATGTGGTTTGTGCTTCTCAGTAGTGTATAGATCGGAATGCTTTGTATGGTAATGCAGTCATAACGGCATATTTTGGGATAATAGCAATGTTGTTTCAGAGGGGTTAAGTTCTGCTAGATTGGATACACATGTCTGCTCTGCTTTATTAGTCATTTATTAGTCACTGAGGTCCGGAGAGAGTTTTTAGCCAAGGCACAACACTGCTGAACTTGAACGTGACTCCGATCAACAGCCCCTGAGGCAGCCTGAATAAGGTGTATGATTTCAGCACAACCTATTTGGCCACAATCCCCAATGTGAAATTTGTCCATTTATGTGAAATGTGCTTAACAATCAAATGTAATCACACTCCCAGTGACTGCAACCTTTCTCAGACAAGTGAGCTGCGGCCCAATTAAAAGAATTATGGACTCTGTTCATCGTTCCTGCTCAGCGTTCACCCTTCGTAATCACAGACGCTGCAATAATCAGCAGTAGAGGGCTTAAAAACTACCTTTCCACTCATGGTAATGATGCTCCTGAGTTTTATAAGGTTCTGTGCAGTGTTCCCTGTGGATATTTGTAACAATGGATGACATCAGTTCAGGCATATTTGAGGGTGACTGGTGTTTTGCTCCACAACGTCAGCCAGAGAAATCATCAAGCAGATTGTTAGCTAACCCTATTTGAAGTGTTAGTGTTCACGTTTAATGGGGCACATGTACTGGCACACTGCTGCTTTCTCCTTTATGTCTCAGTGAGCTCCTCAGTTTACTGTCATCATTTAGTGATGCTCAGTGAAAAGAACATGGTACTTGAATTATACAGGAGAGGAGGCATAGTGAGCAATTGATACCATGTGATGAAATAATGGAACGGAAGATAGCACTTTAGATGTAGCAGAGTATCATTAGACACCTTGTTATGAGCATGGTATCTGGCTATACCTTTTGCATACTCAAAAGGGAACTTTTACTTTTAAGTAGTGCTTTGGGAGGCCGATAACAATAGAGTCCTTATTTGTGCGTATGTCTTTATTTGGCAAGGCTGACATCAGTGGCTCTTTGTGAGGATGAGCCAGCACATCTGTACATGGTCTATACTGAACGCAACACATGCCCCAGGTGTTTCTGGCACTGTCCTCTCTCTTTCTTTCTTTGTCCTTCTTTCTGCCCCTACATCCCTGATTTCACGCCCATACAGACTCACTCTTAATTGGGCTGGAAAGCTTGCAAAAGTGTGTGTACCAGAGATCCCACCCTGGTTGTTGACTGGAATTGAACACAGCACTTTGACATCTGCCTGCTTATTTTTCTCTGCCGCTTTCCTAAGCAGTAGGCTGTATGTTAAAATGTATATGCACTGTGTTTTTGGGATTTATGTTTGATGAACACGTAGCTGCTGGGGTCCAGAGACCACCTGTCTCTTTATCTCACTTCATCGCTTCAAACACATACTCTTCCCTCACCTGTCACGCTTGTGGCACGTCTTACATTTCACTTTGTCCTCTGATCCTCTCTTTAGCTTCTACCTTCTGATAAAACTAGCCTCTAACACAGGATGAAATGTTTAATGCTGAATTACCATGGCACATTGAATATAAACTAAATTTACCTTTGGGTTCCATCCAAACCACCATATGCTGGGGAACTGGCCGTTTCCCCCACTGGAGCATGACCAATTCTGTTAATGCAGCAAAGCCCTAAAATACTGGGGCTCTAACTTTTTTTCAACAAGGGATCAAAACTTTATTTAACACTCTGACTTTATTGCTTTCGACGCACAAAGGATGATCATCTTCAGTCCTTGTATATTTTACACAGAAAAATGTGCTGGACACGTAAAGCAAAGACTCTCCTTTAACACATATTCAAAGAAGTAGTCTTCATTTGTTTGTATTTGAACATGTAGATTAAAACCAGGAGAGTCTTAGGTTACTTTTCCTCCAGATCAGATGGTAAAAAAAACCCTTCTTGGATAGATCTAGTTGCAGTTAAACCTCATGCTAATGTCAGATGTTCATTTGAGGATAAAATTAACCCTTGGATTTGATTGAAACTTGTGTTGCAACTTCAACTTATTTAAAGGCTATGTAGACAATCCAGGTATTACAATGTTGAAATTAAATAATTTCTTAACATCTGTACACTGTTCCGGTTCCACAACGCAATTCAATTACACACCAGGAGGTGAGTCAATTTATTTACATAAAGTCTGCCTGATTCCATTATATTAAATGGGAATTATATATATTCATGAATATCATTTAAAAATTTTATATTTGTTGTTTTAAATTAACTTTATCTAGTTGTAGAGGTGTAGCAAATTAATCCTAAAGTGAGGAATTATACCCTGCTCAAATTCACATTTTGAAACCACTTATGACAAATTCACAAAATATATTGATCACATTGATTGGTAAATAAACCAGCAAGGACATAGTATAATTGAAATATTTATGTTCTTTTGTTTAGAGAAAGTATTTTATGTTAATCAGCACTAACACCTGATAGATATAAAACAAAATGTTTATAGATTTCAACTTTATACAACAAAACAAGCACATTATGAACAGATATAATATCTGAAGTAATACTTTTCCAAAAAGCCTTTTAAGACCAAGCTCAGTTTCAGCTACATCTGGCAGAAAAGATCCATGCCCAGATGTAAATAAAAAGCATGTATGAACCAGCAACAGGTTATAAGTCTGAAACTCAGCACCAGTCAGAACCAAAATCCCCTTCAGATGAGGGTGAATCATCGATAAAAGCCAAGAAAAGAAGTCCTGTTGCCTTGTTTTAAAACATCCAAACAGATTGGGATCTGTGGGAAAGTTTTTACTTTCAAAGTTTCACTGACTATCTGCCAGACTTATGATGGGTTTATATTGAGAGTGTATGTGTCTATATGTATCTATTTGCTATGTAATGTGTATGAATAGATTAAATCTAATTAAATAATTGTTGATGTCAGTGACCTCCATCCTAACTTACATCGTCTTTCTCGGTTTTAGATTTTCGGCAGGCTAATACTTTTCAGCTGGGTTTTATAACATTTATATAGAGGAAAAACAATTTAAATAGATTTTAAAAAGAAGTTACAAGCAGAATCACCAGAACAGAACAATTTATTTTGCTTGAAAAGAGACCAGAGCAGCTTTGAGTGAAACCAGTGTTCCTCCTGCTGTCCCCTGGTGATGGTGGACTGTGTTGCTTCGTCTCTACTTCTTTGTGTTTCTGCTTTGACCCATGACAAGACAAATGCAGAGGAAGCTGTGGAGACATCGGCAGCAGGCGGAATATGTGAAAAGATTTTTTTATTAAACTGAGGATAAAATAGCTGCAAGTGCCCATGTTTTCTTTTCTTTTGTTCATAACTCTTTCCCCATATTGCCCAACATTTCCTCCCACTCTCTCTGTTTATGCTTTTTCCATCTGTTCCTCATGTTGTACTACCAACCTTTTTTCGATGGTATGTTTTCCTTTTCTAAAATTCTATTTTTTGCTGATATTTTCCTTACTATTTTTACATTTAATTCATTTTCCCCAGATAGCATTTGGATGTTTTCCAGAACCTTTTTGAAAATGTTTTCTTTCACGCACAAGATGTTTGAGTGACTTTATTAATAATACCTTATTTTATGTTATAGCATTACAAGTAATATTGTTAGGGAACAATTAAATTAGAAAAAGATCAACATCAACATTAAAACACTTGAAAAGGGGGATATGTTGTATGACTGTATTGAGATATCAGCTTACCATGTCCTCACACACCAGGGCCTTTCCTTCCCTGTCATTTTCCCCCTTCATCATTTCAGTTGCACTCATGATCTACAGTTTAGATTGATAAATTAATTAATTGCATATTCCATTCATTAAATAGCTTTTTATTAATGGGGCCTCTATTATTAAAAGCACACTATTAAGAGCTCATGTGAGCAGCACATGTTTGAAATTCTTGAATGATAAAATGACTGCACCTTTACTGGACTGATGTTCTGTACAAAATAATTTGCTAAGTTTATTATTTCAAATAGATTTATTGCCATGTAGAAAATATTTCTCCAGTTACAGCCGTTCTACCAGATGTTATCCTTACTGCCACCCAGATTACTCTGGCAAAGAGTTTTCCGTATATCACCACAAAGTTGTAGTTATGTCAATCAATAAGTATTCCCCAATAAAATATTCATAACATAAAATGTTTTCAATATTACACTGAATAGATTCACTTTTTAACTGATTACTTTTCCAAATTACTGGATGATTTTTAATTCAATTTAATTCAAAATTTATTCATGTAGCATTTTTTATATATTAAAAACACAGCTAAAAGTGTTTTACATGATTAAAAGTAGCCCAACCCTCTTTCCATCTCCCTTACTTTCCACCCTACCTCATACACATACACACACAAATACACACACATACATGTAAACACCCACAATTATATGCAAACCACTAAACCCTTAACTGGAGTGACACTAAGTCACTCTGACATCAGCACATTTTATTCGTATCTGGAGGAAATAAATTAAATAAATTGGGAATTTGGAAATGAAAAAGCATGTTTAGTGACATTGTGTCTGGTCACTTTGCAGTGAATGGTGTCTACTGCTCAGGGAAGGATGGAAATGCTGAGCTGAGTGATTCTGAGGGCACTCTGATGCAAAGTGGAACGAGCTTGGTAATGCCAACAGGAAGCCACTCAGAAGGGTTTTACCACCAGGGCCTCCACTGCAGCAGACCTACACCTGACCTCCTTCTGCAGGACGGCCCTTACCAAGACAACAGGTAGCTGTCACTGCCATTCATGTTTGCTTCTGCGTGTATATGTATCTATGTATAGTGTAACGTACAGTAACTCCTGTGTTGTGAATTCTCTGATACGGTTGGATCGGCTAGAAGAAGAAGTTTTAATTGGATTTCTTGGCGATAACATTTTGCGCTCTACTTCCCCCCCCCCCCCTCTTCTTTCCCTCTAAGTGGTCTGACTGAGAGTGCCTCCTGGACCTATTGTCTCTCAATATTGTCACTACAGTCAAACAGGAAATGGTGCTCCTGAATAGAAAGAGAGGGGGTATCAAGTCGTTATTAACAACGATGACAACGTCTGCCAGTAGTTTTCTCCAGTTCTTGCTAACGTTAGCCATGGGTCCCCCCTCCCTGCAGTATGTTCATTGGAAAGGACAAAGACTATACCTGCATGAGACAGACTGGAGAAACAAGAGCTCTTCTCACATCACTCAAGGGCTTTGGACAAAATCCATAATGAGCCAACTGACAGGAATGATTATGCAGGAGATCACAGCAATGCACAGAGAAATATGACCTGGGTTCCCCATTCAAGAGACCAAAGATTCCCACCATAATACACAGTATTGTAAACGGTGACCCTTCATAGGCTGCAATTATGCCACCAAAACAGGTGACTCCTTATTTATCCCCAATGTTGGGATGGGTTTAACCCCTTTGTGTCATCAAAGCCTGTCAGATGGACACACTAGCTAGTGGTCTCCTCGTCTCAGAAGCCCTCCAACCCTCCCCCTCTCTCTATTCTTGTTCTTAAATGACCATTTGTATCATTTTACTACAAGAAGATTTTGTTTCATATTTTCATAAAACCACTCTGAACCATAAGAAGTTTATGCTAGCTTGGGTGTAACACAACTTAGCATAATGATTGCATTATAATTGGATAAGTAACTCTCACAACAAATGTAAGATTCTGTTAAAATATTTTGGGTGATTCATTGAGGATGATGTAACTTTCCGTGCAAACTGAAAGAAAAATTAGGATAAAAAAGAGAGAAAGTAGCTGATGGGAAGAATGAACTAGCCTGTGTCTGTCATCAGGAAGTGGACTGATAGAGCTCTGTGTGTTTTTTCTTCTTACAGAAGCTCCTCTGCCTTCCAAAGGACACCACCTGGGGCCTCACCTAGTCTGGGCTGCAGTGCCAATGGGGATCACTCCTCTGTCCCTTTTTCAATCAAACAGGAGAACTCGATGGGTTACAAAATCTCTGGCATCCATGGAGCATCTCAGACTGGGTTTCACACCTGTAGGCAAGGCCAAGTTTTGGAATCGTCAAGAGATGAGATGATTGAAGCTCTGCGTATTAGCAACGTCAATGGCGTACGCAGAGTGAGCTGTGTAGGTAGTGCTGTGTCAGGAGATGCAGTACAACTTTTTAATAATGAAGACGGCTCCTCCCCGTTGGCTTTGTCCCCAACTGGCTCCCATCATTCATTGCGGCTGCTCAGTGCTAGCAGTGTGAAGGGACGCTGCCTGTCCCTGGCTTCACAGTCCACCACCGCTGCTGGCACTAGCGGCGTCACTTCTATAGGTTCCCCACCAGCTACTGACATCGCCTCTGAGGAGATCAATATCACCGCAATCATCTGCTCCTCCTCCCAGATGTCGATGGTTGCCTGTGTCAACGGATTCCGTGCTAACCTGTCGCCCAGCCAGAGTAGCAGCACCGGCTTCTCCTCCTCTTCCTCCTCCTCTTCTACATCCCCACCCTCTAACTGCTGCCCACAGGAAGCCCCCCAGAAGCCCCCACCTCACAGCAGCCCACAGCAGGCCAAGCTACAGGAAAGCTGTCAGCTGTCTTCACCTGCCACCTGCCTGCTGTCCCTGTCCTCCTCCTCCTCGTCCTCCTCTTCAGCGTCATTAGTGGAGCCAGAGCAAGGCCAGGGGCAGGGTCTGGGGGGGTGTGAGGAGCAGAGCTCCATGCTGCGAGTGCGTGGAGCTGGTGGAGCAGCCGAGGGTGGTGTGGGTGGCGGAAGAGGCTCGGATGGATTAGGGATACTGATGAGCGGGGCCCTGATGTCTGGGATGTTGAATTCGGGGCCTGAATCTGGAGGTCTCGTAGATGGGGGTCAAAGATCTGGGGCCGCTCTGAAGCAGGAACCTCTGGATGACTTCTCTCCAAGTGAAGACGAACTTTTTCAGCAACTCTACCATCATCACCATCATTTGAGCGGTCGAAGTATGCAACTTCGTCACACTCACCACCTGTCTCGATCTGCCATGCCTCCTCCATATCACTTACACCAATACCCAGGGCCTAGTCCTGGGGGGCCGCTGCACCACCAGAGCCAGCAGACAACACCAGCCCCCTCCTTGGGACTTAAACCAGCCTCTGGAGGCCCTCCTGCACCTCACTCAGCCCCAGAGCAGGAAGAAGTCGGAGGTGCAGCACTGGCAGACAAGCAGGTGTGTCGCTGGATTGACTGCAGTGCTGCTTATGAGCAGCAAGAGGAGCTTGTGAGACATATCGAGAAAGTCCATATCGACCAGCGAAAAGGCGAGGACTTCACGTGTTTCTGGGCCGGCTGCATTCGCCGCTACAAGCCCTTCAATGCCCGCTACAAGCTGCTCATTCACATGAGGGTCCACTCTGGAGAAAAACCTAACAAGTGTATGGTGAGTAATCATAAAACTCCCAATTGTTGGGACCAAACCCTATGATCCCATTCGCAACACTCGTACAACTATCACCCCTAAAAACCCCTGATAGTCAACTTTCATACTTTCCTTTATTTGACTTCTTTTTATAGACCTCAAATTGTAATGATTGGTCTAATTTGAGTCGAGTTTATGTCATAATTATAGTCATCTGAAATATTATTATATTAAACACAAGCTCAAATAATACAGCTCTTCAAAATTAGCTCCCCTTAGTAATATATACACATATTGTGTCCAAAAACAAGACTTCACTGCTGGTTACGTTTAAACCGAAAATCTTCATGTTGTTTTTGTTAAGAAATAGGTTAATTCCTGTGTTTTTAGTGGAACATCTAACACAGTTGTCTAGTAAAGACATGAGCTATAGGAGCAGCATCCCCTCATCAGTATTTAGGATTTGTGGTTGTGTTCCTTATAGGTGACGATCAAATTCCACAAGTCAACACGCTAATCAATGTCAAGCTGTCACTCCCACACATCCCCTCACAAATGGAAAAAGCCCTCCAACCTTAAGAATGATTTTGTCCAAATACACTATTAGTCCACAATTTGTGTAGGGCGAAGCCGTGTTTATTTTCACGGGTGCTCCGTTTTTTCGAGAGGGGATTCAGATCATGGAAAGCCAACACATATGGTTAACATAACCAAACAATGCCTACACTTGATCCTTTTAAATGGGAGCTTTAAATGTTTAGCTGTCCCACAAGTATTAAGTGAATAGGCTTCGTATCCAAGCCAAACATGAGGAGAAATGTAGTAGTCTGAAGAAGAGAGCCACAGAGGGATGGTCGGGAATATTTGCAAGTCTTGCTCAATTCACGCTTTTACCTATAGCCCCTGTCAGGAGCTTCAAGCTAAGAAATCCGTCCAAATCCTGATGCTAATTAAAAAGCTGGATTTCTGATTTTGCCGAAGCACCTGAATATTCTTTATAATCCAAGACTTTTTTTTACCTTTTAGGATAGGCTGAGTTGCAAGCTTTATAGCACAGCGCTGCTGTTTTCTATTTGGCTGAATGAGTCATTTGTGTTGATTCTGCCTGGTTCTGATGTTGTGAATTCACGTTTGTGTCAAATGCTGACTGAAGACACAAACTCAGCTTTTACTGTTCCTCTCCTTGCCTTGCATCACTGCAGGATTTTAGTGTTTCTGCATTCTTTGGCTCAGTGATAACAGAAATTTGGAAGTGATTTACTACGCTATACACTTCCAATATGCAGTCAGCTTCAGGACTGAGTTGTATTACAAACTTGCATATTTCTTTTTTTGTTATTGTTCATTTTTGCTCTGTATATTGTTATGAGGTCGTGTCTTTACTAAAACTGAGTGACATTTTAGTCGCAAACAGTAAATAGACGCCGTGTGAATGTTTACGCTTGTATAGATGCACAGACTGAGAAGGTGCAGCGTTGTTTTGGGGGATGTTTACCATATGCGAACATGAGAACAATTTGGCTCAGTGTAGACAAGCTGCTACATTCTGCCCGAGACATGATGCAGCACACCTTAACCTCCCCATTTCATGCACACACATACAAATACACACTCGCAGCAATGCCGAAATGTGAAAATGGGCACATTGTGCCCATCAATTCTCACAATATAAACTATTGATTCTCTATACAGTATGCTGGGTTTGCGACAGAACCTAAACAGCAATGCGAAATCTTTTCAAGCTTGGATCAACACATCTAATCAGCAGGGATCGCATGTATGTTGATCTGGGACTTCAGAAGATAAACTTGGAGGCCCAGAGAAAAACAAACACCCGCTCTGTGTGTGTTTGTAACAGTGTTTGTGTGTGAAGTCTATATAGATTTAAGTAAGTAGTCTGCACATACAGGAAACCCAGTGTCCCTGCATACATCTGTATTTTAGCTGTGCCTGACCCAGATTCTTTATTTTTGTCTGATGTGGTGGGCTTTCTGCACACTAACACTGATACCACTTGTGTTTGTTGTGCTCATGTAATAGACAAAGGCATTCAAGTATTTAAGCTATTCATATAGAGGAAGCAGATGAGACGTTGTGTTTTTAAGAGCAAGCGCTCTAGAAAAACCAGGGCTAATCTTTTTATTATCTTTCCAGCTGCAGCTTCCAGCAAGCGCTCATGAAGGAGGGCTCTCCTGACATCCAAACATTACACTTCTCTCTCTTCTTTCTTCCCCCCCCCCCTTGCTCTACTAAAAACAGTGTATGCTCTATCATTTCTTCTGCATACAGCTGCACAGCATTTACTTCATGCTGTGTTTTGGCAGGAAAAGGTCATTATCACAACACACAAGTGATACCTCAACCCCTGTATGGACCTGGACGGGCATGCATGCCACAATGTACCTGGATTATGTCTCAAGCAGCTTTAACATTTGAAAAATACACCAATTTCATTATAAAAGTGTCTGTTAACTTTTAGCTGGTTTTGTTTGGTTCCCACCCACGCCCCCCTCCTCCCCAAAAATTAAACTCAGCCTTGGGTCGTTGTGCAGGGCAGGCAAGCGCTGTGGGACACACAGGCAAATAGGAAACAACATAATCTCTCTGCAATATCCTGTTGTGTTTCATGCCTAATTCACTTGTTGTCTTACTTTATTACATTTTTTCCTTGTGTCTGCGTAAATATTAAAACTATATCCAGCAAGCGTAGCACAGTCATGGTTCTGGACTTCGATATTCCATCTGCTTTGACCGAGGCCAGCCTGGTTGATTTGACGTGTCTGAAGGCTGCACTGTGATCTATGCAGTTCAGAAAATGTCTTCCTTAAGTGTTTACATTGCAGAGTAACTTCAGGCAAGAGTACAGCATTCTAGATGGTATTTTATTTAGTATGAATGAATGTTTTGATGAAATATACCTCTAAAGATTTGCACAAATAAAATTGTCTTAACATTTTCAGTACTTTATGTTGTTGTTGGTGGTACAGTCATACAGTAGACATTAGAGCAAGGAGATTATAAATTTTAAAAATAGCCGCTAGACGCTAGTTAGCATGTTCCCTATGGATCTGAATGAGTTTCCTCCAGGTGTGTTGGTTACTTACGTTGCTTTAACTGTTAATTGTAAGTCAGCTGTAGTTTCTGAGCGTAAGCCTGCATGGTTCTGTGTAGATATGGATAATTTAGTGAGTGTAACATTGTTTGTGCATTCAAAAATGGTCATAAATTGTCATAAAATATGTCATTAAGATGATTGAACTTTTTAAAAATCAAATTAAAAAAACTTACATAAAATGATAAATTCTCAAATGATTATTTAAATGCAGGGAGCCATTTTTGCTTTTCCCAATGATTAAAAAGCAGCCAACATTAGCTGCTGAATGGGCTTCTGTCCAAATACATTCATTTCTAATGGAGACAAATACTAAAACACACACTTGCTGACACACACTCAGAGTCAAATCCGCTCTTTGAGGGAAAGTTGGATGTTGAGACCTCTTGGAAAAAAAAGCATGGATCATGAAATTTCCTCATTTTTCATGGTGTGAAACCAGCTGACATATATTTAGATTTACTGGACTGATTTTTGGAAGTGATGATGAAATCGTTCGCCAGCAGACGCTGAAGCATAAAACGCTTGCTGCTGCCAAGATGCTGTGTGTTTTCATGGGTAAATGGGATCTTTTGTAAGCAATCAGCTAAGGTGCAGGAGATAAAACAGGGAGTGCCATTAGCTAATTAAAACTGAGCTTCAACACATGACCCAACTTTTCCTCTGAATGCAGCCTGAAACTAGAGCCGCCTGGGCACTGTGTACTGGTGGAGAGTGATGTTGATATTAATGTACTTGTGGCTTTGATACTCTGGTCTGTCTGTGTGTACTGCTGTGGCCAATACCTATCTACTGTAGTAATGTCGATGGCTCATTTCTCAACTAGATGATGATGCGGCTTGGAGGATATTTTTCCTTTTAATGTTTATGTCCAACAGTAACATGCGTACAGTTTAAGGTATCAAATCAAATTGCCAATAGAAAATACTGTTTTGCATCTGGTTTCTCAGGCTGCACACATGTATAGTCAGTCCAATACAGCGGGAATAAAGAGGCATGTTTATGGTTCATTTACAGTAATCAGGGTCAACAGGTAAAAAAATACACTGGTTCAACATGTCTGGGATAATTCTCAAGTAAGAGAGCTCCTGTTAAGATCCCTGTTAGGTTTGCAGCATTGGACTCAAATACAGAGGTCTAATGAAGACTGAGTAAGGAGTTGGCAGAGATCCACTTTTAACACTTTATCTTATCATGCCTCTGCTCTGCCAGTCATTTCTACAGTTATTCAGGTAGCTACAGCTACAGGCTGCTTTTTTTCTTCCAACCAATAATCCTATCCTTTGGCTGTCCATTGTCTCCCCGTCAGATCTTCAGTCCAGTCGTCATGCTCACAGTAACACAACGTTGTCCATATGTTATATTTCTATGAAGAAACTGCTGGCAGAGGAGCTCCGCCACGGATGTTTTGGCATGCGAATGAAAGCCTCAGTTAGATAAATATTGCTTGTACTCCTTGTTGCGCAGGCTGGGCCAACTTCCTGTCAGGTCAAAAGAGTTTTTCAATCAATCTTTTGCAGTAATATAGTCCAATATTTAACAAATTCCACCTCCTCTGTTTCTCTGTCTTTCCTCACTATTATTAGATATTAAGTAGATCTAAATAAATTATATATATATATATATACAGGAGTCCTTGCAGATAGGTCTCAATGTGGCTTGCACATCTAGAAACCATTCTTCCAAGTAATTCTGGACTTAAACTTTATCTCCAGAACATCCAGCTTGTTGTCTTTAAATCTTTTTTTTTTTGTTTTACCTGCAGATTCAGGTCATTGTCTTGCTGGAAAATGAATCTTTTCCCAAGCCTTAGTTCTCTAGCAGATAGAATCAGGTTGTCCTCCAGAATTTTACTTAATTCTGCTGAATTTTTAACCATTAAAATAGTCGAAAATAATTGCTGATAAATTGGGTAAAATAAGAGTTAGCTTGCAGATTGGTTGTTGCAACACACAGGGTACAGCTTGCCAGGTGATGCAGTCATTTCAAGCATTGCAAGCAGTCAATATAGAGAAGGTTGACGTACGTTGACGTGATTTTGTTATTGTGATCTTTATGTCCCAACTTTGGTAGTTTAGATTTTGCTCTCTTGAGTTCATGAATGTCTTCTTTATAGAAACACAACCTTGGTTTATCAGTACTGAGTTGGTCTGGACAGCACGGTGCGCTCTGAGCTACGGTTGTGTTGAAAATTTAGTTGTAATGCTAAATATAGTTCCTTTGTGTTTGCAAACACATTTAGGGCAATTATATTTTTTTGTTGAATGTCAATATAATCCTAGTATTAAATCAAATCAAACTTTATTTATAAAGCACTTTTCGTACCGAGGTAATATAAAGGGTTTCCCATTATAAAAGCATTTCAATGTAAAAAAGCTGTCACACACATAATACATACAACAATTGACAGTTCCATCATAACCACTGACACACACGATCAAACGTACACATACACACACACACACACACACGCACACACACACACACACACAGAAAACCCTCCAGTCCCCTTAAAATGTGACTCCATGACTTCTGTCTGTAATGTTTCAATTAATATGTTTCATAACAATACATACATTTAATTTGACAAAAAAAGATTTTATTTACATTGAACAAAATCCATATCTGATCAGAACAGATCAGATTGAATCATGAAAATTGATTCTAAATCTTGAGAATCGGAACTAAATCGATTCTTAAAATCTAAATCAATACCCAGCCCTACTCAGAGCTCCTTGATGACTTACTGGAGGCAGGAAGCCTTCACAGATGTCTCTTTCTCATCAGATTGGTTATCTATGTGGTTACAGGCACAAAGGCAGACTGTTTTTATTGTTGTTTACATTTTGTTCCAGTTGTTTCCTTCACAAAAAGATTAGATCTCTTTGCTTTGCATTGTGTTTTGGTTTTGTCACTGGACATACTGTATGTATGCTGTAGGATCCCTGAAAGATTTCCAGATGATGACTGTACATTATGCTACATTATGAACAAATTTGTTATTGCTGGCATACTAGCAGATGGAATCAGGTTGTCCTGTGGGATTTCCCTTAATTCTCCTGGATTTTTTTTTTTTTTTTTTTTTTTTTTTTTTTTTTTTTCCCCTTTTTCCCCTTTTCTCAACCTAAACCTTCAAAAAACACTTTTTTTTCACCAAATACATTCCCGATGCTCCCCTTTTCTCCTTCTCCCAAAAACGAAATTTTTTTTGTCTTTTCTAATTAAGACATTCCTCCTGAACAGCCCAGTTTGCCCCGATGGGCTTGTTCATTGGTTGATCATGTTTCTTTCATTCTACATTTTAGTGTACTATGTTTACATATTAGACTTCTCTCATGCCTACCTGTGTGTTGATTCTATTGTAGAAAAAGATTTCCTCACATTTTATATAGATTTTCTTCATAATCAGGAGGATACATAAAAAAATAACGTGAAATGTATCCTGTTACGTCTATTTCTCATTTGGGTTCAGTGATAAAATGCAACCAAATGCATTACAATAAGGCTGTTTTTGATAGATGCGCTAACAAGTATTTAGAATAAAGATCCCCTTCATATAGAATAGAGTATAATAGTAAAACTCTGGCTTTTGTACTAGGGAGAACAAAAAACAACAAAGAGTACAAATTAGGTAGACAAGTTTAAGCAACCTGAAGGAAATGTTTACATGACTCCTTGCAAAAGTTTATTTTTAAATTTGACTGTAAGTAAATATAAAAACCAGCCTTGGTAGAATGGACATGTTGTGAAGGTGATTTCCATCCAGGGATACTTGCCAAGTCCATATTTATCATCACAGGCTTATTTGTGTGAGACTGTCTGACAGGAAACATGGCGGGGTGCCTCATGAACCAGTTTACATAGACAGTAAAAAGTATTTTCTGTTTGATGGTCAGCTATCCTTATGTAAAACAACCCGTACTTGGAAGAAGATAAATCAAAAGAGAGATGAAACACACACATACATTTGTGTGGTTTACCAGTGGTGCATAAAAAATGCATCTTAACAGACCTGTTGGCATCAGCCACTTGGGTCATTTGGTATCTAGTATGTTCATTTCTTGAGTAGTGATTTATTGTTTGACTTTATTTAACTTTTTCCAGAAAGTGTCACCGTCTGACACATTTCAGACTGCAGATATGAAGCTGCAAGAGTCATAAATATATGCACAATATTATAAACACTAAAATACATGAAAAAAAAGCTTTTCAGCTCATCTGACATCTTGATATGTGGCAATGTAAGATACTTGATTTTGTCTTTACTGGCTGTATGATTTTTCTATGCACGCCACAGGCAATAATCAAAACAGATATTTCGGCTCACATAAGCAGAGAAGCTGCTTATTTTATTGTATTTTTTGCAAAGGTTAAAGTGAACTTGAGCTGCAGATAGGAGCTACAGCTACCTTTGTTTCAACCTTGTAACCAGGTATCAAAGCATGCAGGATCTGCAACATGTGATACTCTTTAATTGCATTTGTCTGGAATGCAGTATTTTGAGTTTCCCCATTTCCTCAACATTTAATCACACTCTGGTATCGGGAAACTTGAAGACCCAGGGCTGCGCTTGGACATGCATTGCAGAGAGATTGTGTCATAATTGTGTCCCATCCAAAACCTTAATCAGTTTAACCTTTTTACTGAGCCAGATCAGTTTACTAATACATAAGAGATATACAGCTGGGGAGGGTGTGGGTCTCCAAAATGGTCTGCAAACACTTGTTATGGCGCGGGGAAGGTGGTGGACCCAAATGCAGAGAGTAGTTGAAGCAGGAGGCAGCCAGGGTGGACTGTA
>JBAMHX010000016.1:18575287-18594194 GCA_037177515.1 Pseudomugil tenellus
ATTCAGCTGTATTTCTATATATTTCTATATATAGCTATATTTCAGCTACATTTATCGTGGCATGTCATTTTCACCAATGTAAAGAATACTTCTGCTTGATGATTTAAAGAAAAAGAAAAAAAGAGGTAAGAATGCTGTGTTTCGTGACTGTTTATCCCTCTACATTGTTCATGACTGCAATGGAACCCTGAATCACTTCTAAAAGTGATTATATATCAGCTAAGCTCTGCAAAAACATCTAGGACGTCTGTGAGCAATCCCAATATTTTAAAAACACAGAACTTTCTCACTAAACACACTTTTACAGATGAGAAAACATCCATACCAGCGCCTTTGTCTCTTTCAAAAGGCTGAAGGCTTCTGTCGTTTTGGGTGAATTATTCCTCTTTCCTGTCACAGATCTGGGCCTCAACACAATCCTGCTTCATACATGGTGGACAGTTCTAAACACCTTAGAGCAGAGATCTCAGAGACCATCTCCTCCAGGGCCATTTGTCCTGCAGGTTTTAGATGCATACCTTCTCCAACAAGTAAAATGTCTGCCAAAACCTTGTTGCTAAGTTGACCTATAAATCGAGGTCAACTCATATTTTAGATCTCTGCATTATCATTTTGGATGTAGATATTTAACAGTAAAACCTGATATTACAGTAGACGGGTGCAGGTCTTAATGACTATGTCCAGATGATATAAATAGAAACAGCTGGACTCTGGTAAGGATCTTAGTGAGCACAGTTTCAATTCATTTATATCTAACAGCTTACAATCTCTAAATACGTTCTATTGCCCCTTTAATGGCTTTACCTTGCTCCCCCCTCTAGATTAACCTCATATAATCTCATTGGTCATTTAAATGACCTAAAAGGTTTAAAACAATACTAGTTTATATAATCCATCCTGTCCTGATGCACATTGTAAACAGATCTAATTTGCTGATTTGAGCAGTTTAGAGGATCTGGCCAGAGTGGAGGGGGAGGTGTCTTTGAGAATCATTTCCCAAGCAATAGATCAGGTTTGACCACATTTCATCATACTCATGGTCAAAAGCCCATTCTATCCCTGACTGGAAGTGAGTAAATAAGAGAGAGAAAGGGCTCATTGTTGTGGAAAGGGCTGGATAGTGGCAGGCTGGATGATGTGTTCCTTTGCTTAGCATTGTAAAGGGAAACACATGTGTGCTTGTAGCATTGTTAATACGCTGTAGTGCAGAATACCCCAGTGGCCCAGATGTTATGGACAAATGTCAAACAAACACTCTTACTACACTCTTGGAGTTATCCCAGAAAAGAAAACTGTTAAAGAGTGTCGCTGTGGAGAAAGCAGAGCCTCGATTACATGTGATGAATGTTTTGCAGGGCATTCATAATGATCCCCAGGAGGACATGTATATACAAGGTTACTGATGTAAAGCATCTCAGTATTAAGTCAAATGTGGATGAGTCCCACTGTAAAACTGTTAAGCTTAACCACTGTCAAAATATAATTGCACACCTTGTGATTTAAATGCAACACAAGGAAAAGTTGCCCATAAGTGAGAATTAAAACTTAGATTTGGGGATTTGCGAAATAAAGGCTGGATATGCAAACACACTGAAAGGGTTGGAATAAGAATGAATGAACAAAGCTTAGTGGTTTCATTGTACTTGTCATCTATAATTGGATCAATTTCTTGTTAATGTCTACGCTTTCAAATGACTGCCAAGTAAATATTCCTCTGGCATCGTAAAATTATCCCTTGTTACTCTCATACACTCCAGTGTCATTTAATGTATCAGCACGTATAATTAATTCAAGCTTGGTGACACATACACACACACAGACACAAAAATAATTCACTTATAGTTTACAATTACATTCCTGATGGAAATGAACTCGCACAACTGAATTAAGCTGATCTACATTTTCAGTTTTGGTTGAAACACATGTTTATTATCTTCTTGACACTAAATTCTTCATGCATGTTATTTCTTCTTCCATGGAAACAGAAATATTACAATTAAATAGAAGATGCTGCACCACGTCAAATCATTTATTTAACAAAAATACACCAAAAGATGAATATATTAGTAGTCAGATAACTTAGTGAAAAAAGTTATGGTTGGGATTATAGCAGCATTTCAACACATATAAATATGCATACTGTATATGTGCCTCAATATCAACTTACAGCGACATATCTCTAATTAAAAAAATGTATATTTATTGATCTTTATTAAACCACTAATGTTTAAAACACATTTTTTCATTGAACATACATCCATGTAGAGTTTGTTTTACCTCACCGGCAGAACTATGTGTATGTTTACATAAAGTAATAACATCAAGTACAGTAGTTTTAGCTTGTAGACTAATAGGAATAATTGACTATAAGTAACCATTATATTATCCTTTAACATGCAGATGAAGACCCACATGCCTGCACTAAGTAGATGAAGAATACTACTGGTTTTGATTTATCCTTAACCAGAAAGAAGGCCTAAGCTGATGCCACCTATTAATCCAAATCTGCACCTTAATTTTGACAATAAAACATCCTCCGTATGATCTAAACAATTACAGACAACTTACTCTTTGAACCTAAATCTTCAAGAAAATAAATGTGGTTAAATGCCATTCATGGTGTGTTCTTCAGTAGAAAAGCATTTCTGGATGTAAACAGCACAGATCAGCTGTTACTGAAGCAGAACCAGCTAATTTCCTTTGGTTAATAATAGGATTTGTGGAGTTGCTACAGTGATGACTATTAATGATCATGGCCATGACATGACACAGATGAAGCAAAATGATAATTTTGTAACTTTGCAGACCACATAGGTCTTTTAAAACTTGATTTGTTTTAAGAATGTTACATCTGTGTCTATTTGTTGTCTTATTCCTCAGCTACGACCATGCCCTCACTTAGAACAGGACATCTTGACTGACTGTCTGGCTATGCAGCAGCTTCAGGGCTCCAACTCCTCGCAGCACCTCTACAACAGCAAAGATGGCCGTTCATCTGCACTGGGACAAGACATTTTCACAGGTGCACACAAGATTTTGAGCAAGCATGCAACACCCTGACCATGTGACATGTTCCATTAATGAGTGCCTCAACATATCAAATACTTATATCAAGCAGACAAGTCCCTGTTAATAAGCAATGAACTACAGAAAATTCAGTTTTAAGGTGTGATATAGGGTTTTATGTCAATCCCTTCCATTTCTGTCATTGTCACACTGTTAGCCATGCTGTCTCTATCAGAGAGACTTTTTCTCTGTTTAGGTTTGGAAAGAAATTGGAAGAGTTACTGGAAAAAAAATCTCCCAATTGTAATTTTAATGAATTACTTGAATACAAAATGATGGCGAGACAGCAGTCTGAGCTCCATCCTTTGTAGCTGTGCTATTTATAATGCAGGTAAGAACCCAGAAATCCCTCCACCTGGAAAAGCAGTTACCAAGTCAGTGATGGTAATCATGTCAACATTCCTGCTGATGCACTGTGGTTATTTTGTGCCCTTAGGAAGTAAAAATCATACTGAATGTGAGTCAAACATAAAAACACATACAGTGCATATTTTATAGCTTTTACACATGTTATAACAACAACGTGGACTATACTTGGTTCTTAAAAACGAAGCTTTACCAATTTTTTCTTCCATCGATTATGTTAATCTCTCTGTTTGTCACACAAAGATTACAAAACCCATAAACATAATATTGGGCTGCTACTAAATATGAGGAACATTTTGAATTGGGAAGGAGAAAAGAAATTGATTGTAACAGTCCAAAAGAAAAGAATGACACATCTAAATTAGAAATTATAAATGATAAACTCTTCCTCAATGTGTCTGCTTTGACTGCATTAAAGCTGTCAAGGTGCTTACTTATAAGCTGTCTCTAACATAATCAAAAGTAGAAGTTGTGCTTAAGGCCAGGCTGGCATTCAAGGTGTCAGTTTACAACAGAAGGCCTTTGTTTTAGCGCCAATAGGTTGCATGAAAGAAATGGGACAAAGTGAGCCGGCATCCCATCAATAGCACTTGTGGAGCAGAAAGTGAGTCATGCTTCCAGTCAGAGTAAAACTTCTCTTCCTGTTTGCTGTTTATAAGTCTGCTCTTTTTTACACGTCTGCAGACTTTCGAGAAAGTGTCTCTGTTTCAGAGTGTAATTAGAGTTTTACCTGATTGAACAGGAGGACTTATCAGAGTTTGCATCAGTGGGACATACGCTTTTTTACACTAAGGTTTTTTCTGGATTCATACAGAAACTTTTTAGTGACAATCCACAACATTTTCAGAACAAAACCCCCACTCACTCATTCTAAAAAAAGAGGCATCTGATCCTCTACCCTCGCTTCCTAACATGTAGCTAGTGATAAAATTGAGGCAATCATAGCCATTATTTGTCGACTGTTTTGCCGGTGTGGTAGCAGATGTTAGGGCTAAAGGGGAAAACATTTAAGGTTTGTGATTGATGATTTGGAGGTAATGAATCAAGCTTGTAACCATTTCGGAGTGCTGTCAGATCAGACCTTGGCTTCCTTCCACTTGAAAACAGCTGGGCCTGGAAAGTGCAAAACCAGAAGCACCCATCTTTTCTCTTTCTTTCATCTCCTCCCGTCTCCTCTTTGTGTCACTGGTTTTATTGGATGCTGGAGGAGAAATCAACCCATAAAAAGAGCTAAGAATAAAGAAAAGAATGTCTAGAGCAAGAAGAAGGGATGAAATTGAATGTCGTACTAACAAGATCTGATGTCAGCAGTGTCAGGTTCTTGGCTTAATCAGTCTCCGGATCAAAATCTTTAGAAAGTTGACAAATTTTAACCACTAAAAATGTGTTATATTTGAAAAGTCAGATGTGTTGGAGGAGAATTACTAAGTGAAATGTGCAAGTCAATCCCCAAAGACCACGCAGAGTTGTGAGAATTGAATTGCTGTTTTTGAGAAAATATGTGGAAAGAAAAGTGTCAAACCCTTGTCAGTTCCAGCTTCTTAGTTTTATTCCTTAAAGTAAAACCCTTCAAGTTTGAGACTGCACGTTGGAACAAACAAGAAATCTCAAGATGTCATCTTGGGATTTTAGAAACTCTGAAGCTGACGTTTTATTGAAGAAAAGCAATGTGTTAAAGTAACAGTTAAAAATTGCAGCTCTAAGCTTGAAATTGTAAATTGTATTTCATGGTGGTTTGCAATTAAAAGGAGCAAAACAAGTAGAAAGGTGAATCCTGAATGAGTAGAAAATAAAGCCCCCTGCATCACTTTGTCACTAAAATGTGAATCAAATATTTTAAAAGGCTCAATTAGAAATGATCAAAAAGTGACACATAAAAAATTCTCTTAATGTCATATATCATACAGGGATTTTGTATCTCACAGAAGAAACCTCTTGTTCATGTTTAATGTTCAAGCACATGTAACATTTTAGTTTATTATTGTGTAATAAGAAAAAGACAACCATGCTAACCCCTGTGGCACCGCAAACAATGTACCCTAAATTACAAACAGTGCAAACAAAGATCATTTGATTATACACAGCCCTCTGATTCGATGAAGGTTGTCAAAACACAATCCTGTTGCCATGAAATTGTTTTTAATTTGCTCAAAGGGAAGATGGAGTGCAGGGCTCTCCCGTTTGTTTGACACATTTACTGAATTAGCTTTGTTTGTCTTTCAGGCCTTTACGCTGGCTCCAGTACCCCCCATCACAGTGCCTCGGTGGAGCTCCTTTCCACCGCCACCCCAAACCCTGCCTCCATCACTGACCTGCCCACCCGACAACACCGACTGGATCGGGACCTCGGTAGCCCTCATCACCCGTCCCCGCTGGCAGCCATGGACAGTGCGAGAGATGGGTGAGTCCATGTACTCTGGGTCACTGGGAAGAATGTGGGGGAGTTATAAAGTGAGTCAGCAGGGTGGGAAATACAAAGATAAAATAAGGTTAAAAAAAAAAAGTGCTTTTGTCCTGATTAATGTGAGGAAAAGCTTGCTGTCAGAATGTCACATGACGGAAGGTGACTCATGTTGAAAAACTGTTAAAGTGAAAAAAAACCTAAAATCTTTAGTCTCTAGCTAAGGAGAAAGAGATCACACACAGTCTTACACAATTTTTGCATTGTTGCCTACTGATTAGGTGTTGAAGCTGTCATGCATCCTAAAATGTTTTTTTTTTATCCATAAACAACATAGTATTGCTTAATTGTCATGAAAACAACCTATACTGTTGTTTACGGTTTTTTTTTAGATCTTTATTCTTTTGGTGAAAAATTACTCAAAATGTCCCCCATAACCAAAAACAAGGCTGTGTTTTCCATGTTGTAATTGTAAGCTTGGTGTTCCACTATGTCCAGAGGAAACAATCATTAAAAAAAATTCACCTTCTCTTTCATCCAGATGCAAGAAAGGCAGGTCCTCGCCTTCAGGCATAAAGACAACGCTCAGTCCCGTATGTACGGATGTGAACTCATGTGATCTAGATTCACTAGTTTCAGACTTTAGAACTTTTACAGAACTTTTAAGAAAATTTCCCTACAATGGGACTTGGGATAAAATAGTAACTCTGAACCTGCTGATGCTCCTCTGATGACAGACATCATGCTCAAATGGCAACGATACTGTGGCAGCTGCTTCAACCTCCCGTGAGTCGTCAAAGCTTATCAGAACCTGAGAGATCTGTTTCCACAGGGTAGCAGAAAAGCACGTCTCAGACTGATGCAGTTCAGAACCACCTAGTTGTTCCACTACTGCATTGTGTAGCTAAAGGTTTTCCTCCTCTGTGGCATAGGTGCACTGTATCTCTTTCATCTCTCTAGTGACCATTGAGCTGATCTGTCATTCAGTGTCTGACAGTATATTTATAACCCAGCAACTCCCCACCCCCTGATTCCCTTCACACCTTCCACTCCCACATCTGTAGTTTCAGGATTTTTTTTTCTAAATTTGTTAGAGGATGGATGTTATGCAACATGTAGAGAGTATTCTAACACTTTAATAACTTTTCTCACAAATACTCACTTTGCAAATTGATATTCCTGCTTTGTCCTCCTAAACCCAACAAAAAAAAAATCTTTTCTTCTCTTATTTATCATCTTGATTCTGTTTTAGACCATTAGATCACGTTCAGCCCATTTAGCTTGCTTACTGGAAACAACAAATTAACCCCCAAGTCATCCCTCATGGGAGAGGAGCAGTGACGGTCAGCTTGACACATGAAACAGCTGTATTTTGGGTGGCCATGATTCATTTCTTAATGAAAATAAACTATCAAAGCAGTGCGTCAGATTAATTTGCTTCATCCTCAGCAGATTCTGTATAAACTGGGAAAACTTTGCCAAACTGGCCATGTTGTTCCAATCTACTGGAGATATTGATGTTTTATACACAGCTGTACACTTCTATTGATCAGCCATATGAGAAATAGAAAAATGTATTAATTATACCATTTTATAAATTGACGAGTGTTTCTAATAACAGCAAATAAAAACATGAGGGGATGCCATTTAAAAAGATGAATTCTAGTAAGCGTGCAAGTGTTGCTACATCGCTCGCAAAGAATATGTTTCCAATTAGCAGACTGCCAATCATTTCAATTAACTAAGTGCAACAAAACACTTTTTACATTACTGACTTTTTAAATCGAAAGCATACAAAACCTGCAGCTCTAAGATGTGTAACTGCATTGCTCAAAGACACTTCGGCAGCTCTTTTCATCTGTCTGTTTTTCTGTGTGCGTGACGCTCAGCATGTTTCCTATTAGTGCTGATGATTTCCCCAGAGAGCCTGTGGAGCAGCGTTACAGAGCCCGAGTGTCGTCAGGAGGCTCAGTGTGTTCTATCCAAAGCAAAGTGTGTGAAGCCAGCGAGGCAGAGTGAAAACAGTCTTTTACAGTTTAATAACATTGGGAAATAGTAGATGAGATGAAACATCATAAACCGAGTGTTACAAAAGAGATCGTGTCACATAAACATACTTTATTTTAACTCTGTGGTCCGCTCGCTGGGTGTCTCTGTGTATATGCACTTTAATTGGAGTAACAGGAATATAACGGAATGAGGTTTCAGGGCTTTCTCGCTTAAAAAGCTGCACATGCATTCGTATTTGTGTGTGTGTGGGGAATGGGTTTACATATAGTAGTCCAGGAAACACATGATTGCTTGTGATTGTGAGGTACAGGAGACTGCTCGACATCCAGTACAAACACTGCAGCCAACCGGCACGGTGTAAACGTCCGAGGGCCGTTCAGAAACGTTAGGACGGGATGGAAGCATCTGGAAGATGGTGTGTTGTTTCAAGCCTTGAAAGCGGGAGGGGAACGCTGTCAAAATTACCTTGTGGTTTCTGTGCTGCTTTCCCAACAGCACGCACAATTACCAGTGTGAGGACAGGCATGGAAAGTGAAAAGGACCTGAGTAGGGGGATACTAAGTTACACAGGGAGGGCGACATCTTGGATTCGAGCCGTCTGTTGCTTGAGTTCTTGATGAGGAACATCTGATCATGATGAATGTGTATTTGTGTGAAGAGAGTGCTCTGAAAATCGTCTTTTTTTTCCTTACATATGTAACATAAATCCCCAAATAAGTAATCTCCCTTATTCATGAATGTCTTTGCTTCCCCACCTTTAAGCTCCTACATACTTGTGATGTGCTGACAACTTGCCATTGCAGCAATTTCCACATTTACAGACTTCATCAAATCAAGATGTTTGACCCAAAAGCATGCCACGCGCTCACCGCTGCAGCGTTCTTATCTCATCATCACTCGGTATAGATGTTGGGTTGGGCCAGCTGTCTGAAAGCGAGCTGTGGCAGGGACTTTGCAGCTAGCCGAGCATAAAATGCCTACTTACATTTGAAGGAAGATGGAGCATTTGATTTACATGTTTTAAAGCTTTGAGTATCCGAGCCACTGCCAAAGTCAATATCAGCTCCGCACTTGTTTTTCCCAAAAGGTTTAGCGGGACATTAAACATTTTGACAAAATTATCAAACTTAACCTGCCTCTAGTGTGGCAGCCTCTGACCTCATAGCTAAATGTGTTTACTCTGGCTCAAATAGGCCATTTAGACTCTTTTTTGCTTTGTAAATACAGGTGTCATTTTTCTGAGACAAATATTAGGATATTCCATTTGAAACGTATTTGGCAATCGCTGTGTGCATGACAGTGAGTGTGTACTTGGATTGCCATATAACCAGAGATGGGTGGTAAATGTTGTCATTCACTGCTTCAGCCTTATGTGGTTATATAATTGCAGGGGGGGAGGGGTGCCTTCACCTGTGTATTGATATTAGAGCCCCACTGCAAATATTAGTCTGAGGTGGTTTGATACCTCGGCAGTGATTGACACAGTTTAATTTAATTAGAGTGGCAGCACAGAGCTACATTAAGAGTTCCTGTTCTGAAGGCGAACCTTCACTGCCTGTAACTCTACACTGTCTCGTAGTCATTATCATTCTGCAACGACCCTGAAAATTACTTTCAGTCAAACCAAACAAAAACATTTTTGAGGTAGCAGCTGATGGCAACATGCGGTCTGTCACTCATTTTGTGGTCTTCACTCAGTGATGTGTAGACTTCATTAACCACACAAATGGTTAACTCAGAGAAAAGATTTAGATGGTATAATGATAGAATTCCTCCAGGGATGGTTGTGATTAAAGATGGTTTCATTGTGTTTGAGCTCCTTATCATTTAGTTATCTCTCAAAAATATCCTGATCCTCGGCTGTGCTCTTCACACTGGGGCCCGCGGGGCTGGCTAAGCTTTAGCTTAGCTGGGATGCTGCTGTCTGTCTCTCAAGCTCTGTTTTATTTTGCTAACCAGAAACAGAAGTGTTCCCACCGATCTGCGCCAATGAAGCCCATGTCATCCATCAGAGGGGCTTACAGGTTGGCAGAGAGTGTTTGTGGGGATTGTAAGATCTGTGGAGGATGGTCTGAACTGAGGTCCCAAAGCGGAGCAGTTAACTGCAGGTGAAGGAAGATGAACGAGGAGCAGAGCAGCGATATTCATGAATCTTCAGGTTTCTCCATCTCAGCACGCTTCCTTATACCGAGCCAAAATTTCACGGGTTTTTCATGATGATTCTGGGCAACAATTGCAAGCCAGGTCATTCGTCAATGCATTCCTCAATACAGGTTATTTTATCTGAACTTTCGTGACTGGGTTGAAGTGCAAAGAGTTGAAATTTGACAATCTTCTGATCTTTTAAATTTAGAAGGCAAAAGTTTAATTGGGGAACAAATTTCTTTAAATTATCCCTTTAGTTTTTCAACCCTTTGAAATACCTGTCTTTATCCTGGACATTACTATTCTGAGTCTACAGCATTGTACTTATATTGCCTACACCCTTGACCCTTTCTCCTTTTATAAAATTGTGTCCATCAATCTGATAGTTTCACCTTAATTTCTCCTCCAACTGTAATTTCAAAGATCAAGAGATCAAATAGTTCTTTCATTAAAGCAGGACAGAAGTGGGTGGGCTGACTGAGAAAAGTAGTGTAGGAAGGTTTGTGGGGATGAATTGCAGGGGACAGATTAATGTTGCATATGAAAGATTCCCCTCATACCTTGTGCTAGAGTAGCCAGCAGGCTATAGGCTAGCGAGAGCGGGGGCCAGGGGCAGCTGGCAGTGATTAGCTTATGATTCACTTTAGCTGCACATAGAGGCAGCTTGTAAAAATATGAACAGTATAACTGTTTCCTGAGTTTGTGCTGACAGCAGCTCCTGGGGGAACGCTGCTCTCTGCAGGAACACATGGCCATGCTCTGGGCCTGTGCCAACACATGGATTAACAACGCTCGCTAACAGCTAGCTTCTTCAGCACTGGACTTGCACAAGGTGCCAACGGGCAACTGCAATTCTGTTGCAGTAGACATCAAGTCAAGTGCAGTCTGTTTATAGTATGAACTGTGACTGAATGCCAAGATGATTTCACGCAAATGAACAGAAAGTCCAAATACCTTGAATTCCACATCTAGTTGTTTTTCACTAAGTCAGCATTTCTGTTTTCACTCTGTTTATAATCTAATTGCGGGAAACCTTGGCACTGCTAAAATGTTCTGTTTCTCCAACATTGCTAAATCACTCTAATAAGATTTTTTATTATTAATAATAATAAAGCAGGGACGAATGATGAAAACTTAAACGTAAGTACATTTGCTTTCATGTTCACTGGCTCGAAACCTGCCTGTCTATTAAATTTCATAGAATCCATTCACACTTATGAGACAAGTGAGCAGAAAAAAGGCATAAAAGAGCAAAACTATAACCTCTTAAATAAGTGTCAGCATACCCTAAACATATTTGGAAATGCAGTTTCACTTTTGGCAAAGGCAGAAACAATGGGAACCCCAAGTCTCATTAGTCTTACAGCTAATGAGAATGCTAAAAAAAAAAAAAAAAAAAAAAAGCGTTCTTTCTATGAATAGTACGACCGCTATTAATCAGCCACTTTGCCAAATGTCCTGCTCAAAGCCATCAAAGCCAGTGCCAGCTCCTGAGTTCTGGGTGGGACGTCCCTCATGCATACAGCAGTAGGTCATATAGTAGGCTCCAGCCAGGTCTGCAACGAGCAGTCATCTGAGGGCTTGGGCGCCTCCAGCAACACTCTGTCATCACATTCATATAGTGCTTAGTCCAAACCATATGCCTGTGCAGCACAGCAGGACACAGCAGGACACAGTAACACAGCAGCAGTTTATGTGTTGGCATCCCTGATATGCAGTCATAAGTAGCTGTTGAATATTTGTGGAGTTGATTGGCCAGCTCCATTTTCAAAGCCAGGTATGTTTTCCTTGAGTCTGGATTTAAAACTGTTTCATTAACTTAATGTGAACTGTGCAGCATCGACTGATTTAAACAGTTGTTTTGAGTTATGTTCAAACTGCAACACTTTAAGTTCAGGCAAGGTTTTAACCATCAAGTGATGAAGGTGATTTTTTTGTTTCCATTTAAACATGTGCTACAATAGCCTTAAAGGATAGATTGCGCACTTTTTTTGCCAGGTTAAGACGTTTAACACCGTTAATCAACTGTGTTATCTTAATTGCTGGTCTTTTGTTTTTGGTTTGTTTGGTTTTCTTTGCACTAGACGTACATAGCTAACATGTTTGTTTCAGTAAAATTCATTCACTTTACTTTCAGAAAGATGACAAACATATTTTAAAAATGACCAAAAACACTTAGTCCATATTTGCACAGCGTTACTGAGAAACTGAGAAAAATGACTCCCAATATTTACTTTAAGCTTATTTAGACCAGAAAATGCAACCTGTAATGAAAGCTTAATGTTTTTTATTTTTTTAAATAAAAAAAAATCCACATCTGCAACTCAACATTGACAAACTTGGTCTCATTTGATGCTAAAATCTTCTGCTGAAACTCATTAAATCTCATTGTAGTGCTTTGAGAGTTGCACAGTAGAAACTTGCAGAGTAGATGGTTAATGTCATTTATAATGTCTCAGTTTAACTTTGAATTCTTTGATCTCATGATTGTCCCTGAAAAGCTGTTACTAAGATAAACCTTCCCTACTTAAATCTTAACAGCAGCTAACACGGTTAGGGTGTAACGGATGGACATATTTTAAAAAAAAATCAATATCTATAAAAACTAGAGTAATAAAAGCATCATATAGTAGTAACTTGATATAAATTCAGTCAAAACTATCTTCCCCCTTCTCTCCAGGCCACAAAGCTTAGAGTTGCTGCAGTTGAGCTTAGTGTGTGAATGTGTGTGTTCACTTAAATGGACACACTGCTGTTTGTTGACTTAAGATCATAATATGTAGTAGGAGTGCGATTACGTGTGTGGAGCCCAAGTTTCCACACGCCTGGACTGTTTCCCCGTGTGTGTGTTTAGGATCACTAACCGCTCCACTGGGTTTGTTGGGCTGAGCGGAGAGCTGGCCGGCATGCAGCTCCGGCTCGCACTGAGGCGTCATAATGCATGAGGCATTTTAGTGGAAATTACTGAGACTGTCAAGAATTGAGCTACTGAAAATTGAAAGCAGTGAATTAATTTCATCCATCCTCTGTGCATCTCCCACAGGGTGACGGCCCCCCTTTTGTCTCCAGGGATGAAAGCAACAGGTACACCTCCTCCTCCGCTAGAGAAACAGCATGTGCATCCTCACCACAAGCCCTACTCTCACTATCATCATCATCAGCCTGCCAACGATGGTAAGAATTGCAACTTAACTTATTCCAGGTTTGTCTGTTTTACCACTTTTGGCTCAGCTGTTGGTATTTTACTACAATACTACACTATTTCCTGTAGCAGGTGAATAAATGAGACATAGCCATTACTTCCTATGACAGAACTCTGGATTCCAGATCACTTTAAATTCAGTCAATTCTGAATACCCCCCTAGTTTTTTATACACCACATGAAAGGCCTCTGTGAGAGGAAGTTGTCTTCCAGAGCAGTGATACTACCCTGTGGTTCTGTCCCAGTTCTTCTTGGAAAAAGATTACATTTGTAAAGACAGAATGAGAAGAACCACATGCCGGAAACCTTTCCAGCAAAGTGCTGGCTCATGCATTCAACCTTCTCTCAGCATCCTAGCGTAGCAACTTCAGCTGTCACTCCTGAGCCTTTTCCCTAATACGCTAAACACCGTTTTCCCAGTAAAGATCTACACATGGACGTCTTTCTAACCATGCTGTGGTCAGGGAGTTGCGTAAAATTGCTCCAGGAAAGGCCGCTTTCCCATTATCAAGCGTCCTGTGGTTGATTCTGCGTACAAACTGAGACGATGGGGACAGATGTAACCCACCATGGGGTTGGCAGAGTTAGCGCTAGCACAAATATAGCATTGTCATAATTTAAGATCTGCATCAGGTTTGGGCCGGATGATCAGTGACACTGAAAAAAATCGCCTATAGATGCTGGAGCCAGTTGATCAAGTCTGGTTTTTATTTTTCTCTCCCTCGTTTTATAGAATACCAAGGCAGCTTTCAAAGTTGTTTCCATTTTGGAGACTCCTACAGGGTGGAACAGACGGTCAGTGGTGTCCACGTCCCAGGAGATTCTCACGCCTACAATTCGCATCAGCACAATGGCTTCCACATGTCAAACGGCAACCCAGGCTGTGCAGGTGAGGATGCTTTCACTCACGACCTGCGTACCAGAAGCAGAAAGGTTCCCATATTAAAGCAAACTGCTTCATCTGGCCTTTCCTAGGCTTCGGCTTGTCTCAGGAGCTGCAAAGTGGGACAGGGTGCCAGTTTTCCTCAAACCCAGAGGACAGCATTTTCTTCCAGGTGGGCAGCTTCGACCGCAGCTTGAGCCACATGTCATCGGTCTACACAGAGACATAAAGCATCGCCAGGGCAGGACACGCCCCACCACTTTTCCGCAACCCAACTCCCTCCCTACGCATGCATCTTTACACTGAAACCCACTTTTTGTAGCTTTCCCCTACATATTAAAATACAGTTCATACTCTTACTGTTTTTTCTGACCAGTCATCAGAGGGAAAATAAATAAATCAAACATACAACACAGTGCTAGTATTAGCTGGCAGTATCCAAACTGAGGTTACATTAAGGAAAAGAGATGTTTAAAGTGAAGAATTTGGTACCTGTGACTCACCTCTAACTGGGTTTACCTGCTAGCAAAAAAATATTTTCAGTCTGTTACCTAAATAATGGAAAATTATCAGTGAGATGAAGCGATTTTACTACCAAATTTTGAACTTGTGCGAGATCAGTACAAGCCTAGATTATTAAATAATAACTTTAAATTAAACTTAGTGGCACTGATCATATTTTAAAGACCAATAATGACATCTCAGCTGATAACCTATTTTTCTTATAAATTACAATTTTATGATCATTTTCTCATCGTGAACTGTCCTGAATGTTGCTCACAAACAGTCAGATGAACATTTTTATGCAGGATCTTCAGTTTTAATGTACACAGTGACGTTCAATCATGGAAAAACCCCCAGATGTGCTCTACTTGTGTTTTCTCTCCAATCAACATCTTTCTATCTATTTTAGACTGAAGTGTAGTAAAGAATATATCCCTTTGCTGTGATGTTTTAGTATTAAAAAAAGAAGTTTGCCTTCTTGTATTTTGTTAGTTCTTTGTGTTTTGCCCTTTGGATGGATCTCATTCATTCTGCAACAATGCAGGGAAACCAACCTCCTATTGTTATTGTTATTATGTATAAAATGTACAGTTTGTTTACAACAGTCATTTGAATGTTTGTCAGTTCTCAGTTTAAGAAATAAATAATTGAATGACAACACAGTCTGCTTTTTTTTGTAAATATATATGTATATAAAGACATGCTGTGTGAAAACTGTTCACATCACTTGTGTGCTTGCTTTTGAAGCGCCTGAGAAAGACCTTCACCCTGTGGACATGCTCTGCCCTCTAGTGGACGTATCTTTCTTCCATCACAGAAACTTCTGTTTAAAGTCTCATTTCTGCTTCTTCCTGTTAAGGTAGCTCTGATAATAAAAGTTACTGAAGAGGATGATGAGTGTGACACAGTAACCAAACACCACTATATTCATAGAGTCGGGAAAGTCGCACTCGGTGAACAGGTTGTAGCCCGTATGCAGGAGGAAGAGCAGGAATTGCACCTAGAAGTGGACAACAGACTTCACGTCAGTTCAGTTTTAAGCACACGTGCAACATCCTCTTGTGCAGATCTCACCAGCTGCAGAGATGTCAGGTATCGCTTCCACCAAAGGTACTTCTGCATGTGAGGGCCGATCGCTGCCAAGCCGTAGTAAGAGTACATGATGATGTGAACGAAGGTGTTGACCAAACCGATGAAGAATGCTGGGCAGACGGGATGAAAAACAAGAATGCTGATGTTATAACAGTATTTAACGGGAAAAATATGATTCCATTCATGACATTTTCTGAGTGAGCAGTCAGAAATCACTGCAGTTGAGCTCATTTAACTCTACATGGCTGGTTGGGATCAGTCTGGTGTTGGTTTGGGGATTTTCATGGGATTAGTTGCAGCTCGGCATCATTCTAGTGTCTACATCCTCACACAGCTACTTACACTGCCCTCCAGCCACATACTTGACTCCTGACCACCAGTTGAAGATCATGGTGCCGTGATGGTAAACATGAAGGGAAGTCAGCTGACTGTTCTTCTTCCGCAGGATGAAGAACAGCTGCTCGGGAGAAGCAGATGTTTTGATCATCACATCTCTGCAATCTTACAGCTAATGAATGTAAATGAGAATGAGTTGTGATGGAAGTACCGTATCACTAAGCTCTATGACTTTGGAGAAGAAAAACCACCAGCACACTCTGGCCATCTGCAGTAAGGAGACAAAATTATCGATTTAAACTTCCAGCATAGTTATACAGGCAGGTTTGTATCAAACGCAGCTTTTGAATGTAGCCAGTGAGGCTTCGTCACCCTCAGTGCAAGTGGTCTGGTGCTGTAATCCACAGGCTGACAGAGGAGGCTGTAGTTTGAAAGCCAGGACGTAACCAGGAACTATGAAAATACAAACATTTGTTATATTTTCACCCACTTCTTAAACAAAACATTTAAAAATATAACAAAACATTTATTTCTAATAAATGTTTTGTTATATTTTCACCCATTTTTTAAATAAAACATTTATTTCCATCTTTGCGGAACACCCTTGGTCTAAAAATCTATATATTATGAAGTTCTGAGTTTATGGGAAGTTCTTTTTAGCATCAATAAAAAAATTATTCCGTTTGCAAAAGAGTTTCCTTAAACAATTTATAGTCCAGCAACACCACAAAATGCTGGTGCCTCAATTATAGTTTCACACTTTAACATGTAACGAGTACAATATAGGTTATATCTTATTTTAGGTCGGCGATTGATCTGTTTTTATTTAACAGAATGATTAAAATACCAGCAAAGCATCGTATCCCTTAACTGTGTGCATTATCTTTACTGATTGCACACTTCCAATTTAATGTGCGTATCTTTGAATAAACTGGAGGGAAAAAGTTGTAACCTGACGTTGGTTCTGCCTAAACCATTAATAGTAAGAATTTTTAAAAAGAAAATCAAGAGCTTAACTTTAAAAGAAGTTAAATGAATATGTTTAAAGTCATACTTTCATCATTGGGGTGCTCATAGCTGATTTATTTCCTGCTACAACAGAACTAAAGACATTAAAACCCACCTCATGGAACATGTATGCAGACAAACCAACCATGGCAAAGTTGTAAACTATTAGCACCAGTTTGAGGTCAATAGGTTCTCTGTGTTTCATCAGACGAGGGCCGGCCCAAATCACGCAGAGGTAAATGAGGAAGATGAGTGACACGGGGATGGGGGAGTAGACCAGCAGCCAGGGGTCGGTCCTCTTGTCTGAAGGATAATAATAAGACTGTCAGGCAGCACTCACAAGACCCTTCTAGCTTTAATCTCACTACATTTCTTTTTTTGTTATGCTTGTGTACTCTGCTCTGATTCAGTTCTCATATGTGTGAATGTAAAACTTCACTAAAGCAGAAACAGAACTGGAGGAGAAGAAAATCCAGTTTTCTCATAACTCCAACATGTATATACAAAAATGCAAAGACAGTTTGAAAAGAATGTGTCATGGAGGCAAATCACGTGACAAGCCACAAAGCAGTGATAGTGGGGTCAAGCTGGAGAAGACATTTATGCAATCCCACTTGGTGACTGGTCACCTCCTCTTTAGTTAGAATTAAGTGCAAAAAAAGTGGACATATTGGAAAATACCCATCATACCTCCATTTTCCACTATCCCCTGGTATACTGACAGGACACTTTGCCATACAGAAGCCATCTGAAACGAGAAATAAAATGAATCTTTAACAAAATACATATCTTTGAAGTAGAAGTCTTCATTTCTTACGCTCACCTTGCAAACCGTGTTTCAGCTTCAATAGCAGCGCTGGAAACCTTTGGACAGCTTTTTACAGCTGGGAGTCAAATAACTGAATGTATACAAAGTTCAGCTTGAACGTCCGAAAGCCAAATATGGAGGTGAGCTACAGATGTGACCAGCTGCGCGCGCTCCCGCAGACGTTTAATTAGATTCTGGCAGACTGTTATTTTGTGACAACACCGCCTTTCTTTCATTACAAGCCAGGAAGATGCCGAAGTTCAGCTCACTTCCTGTATTTCCGTACTTTATATGTCCACCAGGGGGCGTTGTTTCTTAGCTCCCGTTTTTATGTAATTATTATTGACGGCTTATAAATAAGTGATAAAGAAATCCCAAGTCTTTATTTATTCGAAGAGTAACTATAAATGGTTCTGGCAATAAAATTTCACATGCTACTAAAAGACACATTTTATTTCCAAAACATTATCATTTTATTACAGAAAGAAGCATGAACTTTGACATATTTTTTGTTGTTAACTGACAAAATTACACAATATTTTGACATCATAGAGTAAAAACCAAGTTCATAATAAAAGCCTTTAAAAAATACTAAAAAAAGTATCTACATTAACCCTTGAAAACACGATGATGAACTTGTGATGTAATACAAATGTACTTATTTGAAAACTGGCATAAACATACTCAAACAATTGTGAAATCACAGGAGTGAAATGATGACAGTCAAGTTCAGAGACATAAAAAGGGCACCATGTTCGCATATTAACCACATTCTTCTTTCATTGTCTTGAAGAAGGAGCTGAGGGACAGCTGTCTGCCTCCACCGTTAGCCGCAGCTTTTGTGGCTTTTCTTGAGGTCAGTAATTTCGCCTTGCTCTTCTCCCCTGGGACATTTTGTCTTCTTCCATCCTGAATGACACACATAAATAAATTACAAGTAACACAGTTTGACAGAATGGTAGAGCACATTTACTTATAAATTACCATTTTTTTCTTTTTCTTTAAATTATCAAGCAGAAGTATTCTCTACATTCATGAAAATGATAAGCTGCAATATATATATATATATGTATATATATATATACA
>JBAMHX010000016.1:18615240-18627764 GCA_037177515.1 Pseudomugil tenellus
CTCTCCTTTCCTCTCCTCTCCTCTCCTCTCCTCTCCTCTCCTCTCCTCTCCTCTCCTCTCCTCTCCTCTCCTCTCCTGTCCATACCTCTTCTCTCCTCTCCACAAAAGTTGGTAATGTCCATCTTGACTTTGTTACAGATGTTATGGTTTCACGGAGGACTGACAGGGAGAGGATTCCTGTCAGGTATTGCACTTTGGGCACCAGGGACGCTGCCAGGTACTGCTTGTCTCCCAGTGGCATTTCATATATCCAGTGTTTTGTGAATGACATTACAGTGTGACAGACACTTGTCACCTTGTATCCTCAGAGATCCACACACGCTGGTGGAGCTGTCGGCCTTCTCAGCCATCAACAGATTCCAGCCGTTCAATGTAGCTGTCTCTAGTAATGTGCTGCTGCTTATGGTAATGCTGTCAGTTCTACAGGATGATGGTTTGATATTGATGAAATTAAGAGCCATAATTATCTGCTTGTTGGCCTTTACAGGACTTCCATTGTCACCTGACCACCAGTGAGGTGGTTGGATATCTCGGAGGACGATGGGACACCAATACACAATGTAAGGGTGCCTCTATCCTAGAAATACGTACCAGAAGTACATCTGTCCTCCATCTTTATTTTTGTGTTTACTGTGTTCCAGTGCTGACAGTTTTGAGGGCTTTCCCCTGTCGGACCAGGCTAGCAGACAGAGACTCAGCCTCTGCAGTAGAGGAGGAGGTAACTCATGAACAACCCGTTATGTGAACTAAAAGCATGCACATCTTCTGCAGTGGATGTAGATGCCTTTCAGGGATTTTCAAATTTCTCACTGCAGTATAACTTTCTGTACTTGACAGCAGATTGTTGCTCACAGAAAACAGCACGGCAAAAATGAAACCACACAACAGTTTCCAAAATGTAAAAAAAGGAAAGATTTCATAAGACATAAACGACCGCTCAAAAGTTTGGGATCAGCTTCCCATTGGGCTTAATGGGAAGGCGGCTGTGTTGTTTGCAAATTATATAGTGTCAGGAAAACAGAATTGTATTAAGCTCAACAAAAATGAAAAGATATTTTATTTAGATTTTGCATTTTCTGTTTAGTCTCATCTGTACATGTATTTTTGCTGTCTCATGTTATTGCTGTGCTTTCTCTGAAAATGCCCTTTTCTTAGTTTTTTAATTAGTTGCTTTCTCTAACACACACTGTTGCATTTAGGACATCAGGAACGCTTTGAAACAGTCTATGTGATATAACTGACAGAACAGGAAATGCAATAATTTAGCCTGGTTGGGACATACAGATGAAAGCCTGTCCCAACAACATAACAGTAGCTCTTAATGTATTGACAATTTAGCTGAAAAGCCTTATCAATATGTTTTTCCCCTCTGGGTTGCCATTCTTTAACTCTGTGTCTGTCATGTCTACTTTGTCGCAGATCTGTCAGAACCTGTTCATGCGTGGACTGTCACTGGTGGGCTGGTACCACAGTCACCCGCGGGGACCAGCCCTGCCATCACTGCAGGATATCGATTCCCAGATGGATCATCAGCTGAGGCTGCAGGGCTCAAACAATGGCTTCCAACCCTGCCTGGGCATCATCTGTGGTCAGTGTCTGTCATATGCAGGTCACATACAAAGTGATAAGGTAGTGATGCAACAGATTAATCTGATTTAGTGTTTAGTAGACTGGAGTTAGAAATGGTGACTCACAAGTCATGCTGCTCTCCTACAGATAGATATAAACTACAGAAAGAATAAGAGCAGGATTGAGTATTTTTAGGGTGTGCAGGACTGTTACCATAGTGATTTGTTAAATGGCTAACATGTAGTGGAAACTTTTGCTATCAGAGTTTAATTGTGAAAAATAACAATAAACTAGAAACAACAAAAGACAATGAAAAACCAGGAGCAGAGTTGTGTTGCTGCTCATAAGAAGTTAAATATGCTCAGGAAGAGTAAACAGCTGTGCTGGTTAAAGCGATTTGCTGCAACAGGGACAAAAGATATGCAGTATCTTCCCAGTTGGTGAAATCAGTGTTACATTGTTTAAAGTCTGGAGGAAACAAACTGTTTCCACCTACAATGTTGATAACTTGGTTTACTGTTTTTCAAATGGGGGTTTATGTATCCTAAGGGGTACTTGGAGGCATTCCAGGTGGTATGTGGGAAAAAACTAAATGAAATGATGTTATATGAAATGTATCGTTATAATATAAATATGAATGTAACTAAAGATTACATTTAGTAGTAATTAAATGTAAAACAAAACAAAACCATTATATCAACTTTGTCAGATGACACATTTAATTAATCTACAACTTGTTGCTCTTGTTCTATACGCTGATAGAGATGATTCACATCCTGCTGTGGAAAATAACAGGAAAGGGCATTTTTAATGTTGACACACTTTTCATTGAAAACGCTCTGAGCTTTTTGTGATGGGAAAAGGCTTGCCAGGAATTTAATCATGGATTATTCACATTTACCATGTTTTAATAGATGTTATTTAAAAACATTTTAAGTCTGACAGTGCTTCTTTAATAAATCATTGTAATAAACCAGGCACTGATGGCACATGGCCATATTTCCAGCCATCAAAGCTTCACATTGTGTTTGGTGTATTTGATAGAAAATCATTCTACAGAAGCTACAATGCTGAAAAAATGTCAAAAGATACTTAATCCTGGAAATTAACCAAAATAAATTATATCTGCTGTGAGTTTAGGATTTCATATATAAGCAGTTTTCTCCAGATAAAAAAGGCAGCCGTTTTCCTTAATCTGTTTAATTTGAGCTGATCAGTCAATAGGTGGTGCTTAATAAACCCCCAGAGTTTTTAGTAAATTTTGAGATATCATTTTATTTATGTGAATATTGTTTTCACCATCAACATTTGGCCGGATGTGTAACAAATTCAGGCTTTAATATTTGTAAAACTGTGTGACTGAAAGAATATATTTACTGATAGTATATGTTAAAAAAAAATATTAAATTATTAATATAAATATTCAGATATAACATTACAAACTAAAAGTTCATTAATAAAACGTAGTTAATATTAGAACGACAGATGTAGTTGCTGATGCACATGAATGCATCACTGTCATCATGACCCCTTGGGCTTATGGCAGATCTGCCACTTTGCTTATCATTTTTTTCAGGTCCTTATTACCATGGAAACCAAGGTGTGGCATCTACAATTACTCCATTCTGGGTTGTACCACCACCAGAGGTGAGTAATTTTTGCTGCCCAACTTTTTCTTTTAATGATTTTGTCTCTTATTTATGTTAACTCTATAAGAAATTTGTTCATCTTGGTTTCCATAGCAACGTCCTAATGACTATGGGATCCCAGTGGCAGTGGAGGTCACTTATGTACAGGACAACTTTCTCACCAGTGATGTTCTTAATGAAATGGTAAACTGGAGCTTAAATCATATGAAAGGAACTGTAGAAAGATCGTTTTGTCTTCTACATTTACAAAAAAGGTATAAATCAGAATTAAACATACTTATATTTCCTTAATAGATGCTGCTGGTTGACTACTACAGGGCAGCTCCCGACATCGTCCAGTTCAACCAGTATTGGTGTCCTGATACAACGATGATGGATAAGATTAAGGTAGGATGAGTGAAAGATAAACAAATCCTGCTCGCTCTGTGTCTGAGCAAATATTAGGAACGTGCACGTGATATGATTCGTCTTCCTCCGCAGGGTTCACTGAGTTGTCATGCCCCAAAAGATCAGGCCTACTCTCAGATCTTAGAGCATGTCTACAGTCAGCTGAGCAACACGCACTGAGGTCTGCTCTGCATGCATGAGTCGGCCTTGCTCCGTCCCAAGTCGCTCCATTTCAAACATTATCTTCCAAACGGACATTTCAGGCGCGACGGACTTAAAATGTAAAATCTGCTTTTTAAACATTTAGATGCCTTCGATGCGGTCATGCTTGAGTGATACTTTATTTTGATGCATTGTTACTGGGAGTTAAAACACACTTAAGTGACTATGCCGGTGCTAAATCTGTGAAAATAGCTGCTCCTGGAGGTTGTAACTGTATTTATTGACAGACATACATATAAAAGCAACTATCCAGTCAGAACACAAATGAATAGCAACAACATTTGACAGCCAATCTGTATGGCTTCCTACCTTTTTGGACCTATGTACGTATCTGTGACAGTATCATGTGGCCTGATGATGCTGGCAGATATGGACGACTTGAACTGTTATTGTCACTGCCTTCAAAGACTAAACCAATGGAATAGTGGAGAAATGCTCAAACAAGTAGTGCAAAATACAATATACTAAATTATCAATGTATGCAAAGTTTTTCTGTACTTTAAGTGTATTCTCCTTTAAGTTTTATTCATGTTTTTAACTACTTAATTTGAAGGGTTGTTAAAGTAAACCCACTAGTCCAATGAAACAGGTGAGTGTGTTGCGCGCTGTGTTGTGAATGTGCATATCTACTGTCTACCAGGTTCTGTAAGACATTTGTCCTCTTAGGACAAGTATTTGCTTCCTCTTAACCTGTGCTGTATTTATTACTGTGAACTGTATGATACACGTGTAATGACAGAGCAATGCCTTAAGCCTGCTGATTGATCCAACCATTTCACATTAAAATACACTGGAACTATTTAAACAAGACTGAGTTCTTTCATTATAGAAATATGTCTGAAGTCAAAGGAATACTTTTGTTTGTCATCTTCCATATTTGGCTATAAATATATATAATATATAATAAATATATAAAATACAAGATACACACCATTTGTATATTTATTTTTATTTATAGTAAGAATGGGGGGAGACAGGGAACAAGGAAGCACATACAAATACTGTGATAATAAAAGATAAAATATTGCAGTTAAATTCTATATTTATACCAAAAGTAAAAAGACAACTTAAACCTAAGACATACATGTACGAGGTGAAATATAAGACTACATGCAAGGATAAATTTAAAGGTTTTAAGGTCTCATATATAAAAATAATACTATAGAAAGCCATAGTGATTTGATGGTGTTTAAAAGAGAATTTTAAGACTGATTAAACAAATAACCCAAAAAGGAAAATAAAAAAGTGGGATTATTTTTTATTTAAAAAAAAAATAAGATTAAAATATAAAAGAACTGCCAAAGAAAAAAAATATAACGTCCAAAAGAAAACTAGTTTCCACTGGTAGTCTGCTGATAAAACTCTAGTCTAAACAATAGAAACTGTCTGTAGTGTCACTAATGTGCAGAAATAAGCACCAGACATGCATTTATTGTAATACAAAGTATTGTCAATGTCTAGAAATAAAATACAAGCATTAAAAAAAAAAGAAAGTGTTCACCATTTCTAAGATGCTGGGTTACATTTGGTTGCTGTATTAATTAGGATATTTTCCCCATTTTCTCTTCCAAAGGCACTGAAACAAAGTCAGGTAGAAGTTTTCTCTCAACGGTCTGCTTCACACAGAACCTCCTATTGCCCTTAGTCCTGAACTACAAACAAGTATTGAGACATACTTAAAGGTTAGAGATGTAAACACATGAGGACCAAACTCAGGAGTAGGGAGGGTGTGGTCAGCAACATGGAGTGACAAAAAAAAGGGCATTAAGCAGAGATACAGCAAACAATAAACACGGCACATTTCTGACATTTACAGTTATACGGTAAATGTTTGCTAACAAAAGTGGTCCAGACTGATCCACATCTATCACAGCTTACAATCATTTATCCCTTGATGTTTTCCCTTTTCATTCTGTACAGTGTAAGGTGGACAACACTCCTCCTGCAGGTGTGGACCGTAGCAGAGTCCAGAACAAGAATCCAGCCTTGTTCGAACTGATAAAATATCTGTCAGCCCAATATTACATGTAAATATCATTGAAGTCATTGTAAATAATCAGAATTACACGGTGAGACTAAGACAAGTTTCACATTCTCTCCAGACATGAGGGCAGATGGTAACAGCAGGACAGTTAGTGATGAATGTATAAAACAGACTTGCTGCCAGCAGCTTCGTCTAATCAGGCACTGCATGGAATTACTGGTGCCTAAAACAGGGCTCAAAAGGCTGAAAAAGGAAGACCTTAATACTATGATAAACAGGTAAAAAAAGACATGAATATATGGCAGTGATATAGAATCAATTGCAACTTAACAAACATGAGCACTAAAAGAAATGTTTCTATTGCATTTTAAAGTATTTTTGGCTCTGATTCCTCTATTAAACAGACTCAGACAACAATCGCACAACTTTTTTTTTCTCTTCGTTTCAAGGCATCAAACATCTGCTTTAAGTGACAAAAAGGTGCAACCTCTGCATTTGACTTTGGGTCTTTATGTAAAGGTGACGCAGCTCTGTGACACATCAATCTCATTTTAATACCAAGGTGTGATCAAAACATTTTCTCACGTTTTTACATGAAAATAAAAAAAAAAAAGGACAGATCAGGCCTTTTGTTTGCCAAATTCAAATCTTAACTTGTCAAAGAATATCCATCGCAATTAGACTGAAACTTCAAAAATGGTCCAGATAGCAAAGAGGAGCCCTTATTTAGCCGTTTCCCATTGGAGTATAAATCTAGTTTAACTATGCAGATGTGCCATTTTCCTTTGAGGTGTAATTTTCGGTTAGGCCACCAGATGGTATCAAGAAATAGATTTCAGTCCTTTGAAGCATAATTATAACTTTCAGATTTAAAATGACACTATTCAGTCAACATTGTAAATGCCATCCTGGCTTCTCTTGTCCAAACCCCTGACAGAATCTTAGACTGCAATCACACACAAAGCATGATATGAATCTTTCACCCCCAGTAATTAAAATGATAGAACTTAAAACATACATTTTTTTCCTGCATTTTTAACTGTGGTTAAAAAAAAAACCCCTTGTTGCTTATAAATAAGTCATCAGTTAGTCCTCATAAATTCTTTTTTTCAGATGACCAATAAAAACCTGTTGCCTTAGTACTTGTCTGGATATTTGAACCTTTGCATGAAACAAGTTGACAACCTGGCCTGAGATCGTTTCCAGATCCCAACGTGACCAAAAGTGCTCATCTGTGATGATGATGATGGACCTGAAGGTGAAAGTGAGACCTCTGTGGACCGTTCATGTCATCGCTGTCCTCCCTCTCTATTATTTCTGCTTCCTCTCCTCTCATCCTCTCTATTAATCTCCTTTTAGCCCTCCATCTACATTAGTGTGGTAACGGAACGAGGACCTCGACATAGTTGAGAGGGAAGAATCCTGACTGGCCGTTCAGCATGCCCTCGTACCAGTTTTCATCAATCTGATTGGTCAGGACGATGACATCACCTTCGCGGAAGCCCAGCTCCCCCTCGTTCTCTGGTTCAAAGTCATACATCGCCTTACAGCTCGGCTGCTCCGGGGCTGAGAACAACAAGCCAGAAGACAGAGAATGAGATGAATAGAAATAACGGACTCAAACAAAGCCAAATGCTCAGTCAGAAAGGCAAAAGCAGGTTAAAGTTGGGAAAAGGAGGCCAAACGGCACATCTAAGCCATGTTATTGTGCAATGAGGTTTACAGTACACACGTTAGTATAACAGTAACATAAAGTAAAAAACAAGGCAAGTTATAGCAAACTTAATCTTCGACCGCTAAAACATGGTTTAACAGCAGGTTTCTGTAAAGCTGCGTCTCCGTCCTCGTTCTCTGCTTTCTCCTCCTGTTTCTGTGACCTCACACAGATCAGCAGCACTCTGCACACAGACAAACTAGGCTTTTTTGTTGCCAAACAATTTTCTCATTGTATCAAGTTCACCCAACACACTGCTCGGTAAGCAAGAGATGGGGAAAGCTTTGGTTGCTGCCTTCACAAGGGCCAAACAATCATTTTATACATTTAATGGAACATTGAGCCCGTTTATCATGAATATTTCAGAAGTTACTTATAATAAAAAGGTTTTACATAACATGAAGCGTTTGGACGACTCCACCTACATCAAGCAACATTAGCCATTGTTCACTTTTTGTCCCAGAGCTTCATAGTTTTATCTTCCATCTTCTGAGAAACCCTGGACTATAAATTGGTAATTTTACAAATATCTGAAATTATATTAGAGTTTTTAATGAAATGTTTCTTTCATTCACACACCAGGCAACTCATGTTCACTTAACCATGCAAAATAACAGGCAAGATGAGAATAAAAAGGGTAGAAAAATAAACATAATAGTTGGAATATTCCTCTGGGAAAAGTGTTTTTCATTTATTTAATTTCAATACTCGTATACTGTTTCAAAATGATGAGATACTTCATATCCTAAAACTCAAGTTAATGCATAAAACCATGTTAGGGTGTATTGTGCAGCTTTGTCTGACTCAAATCAAACATTATGTCTAATGCTAACAAGGACTTAGGCAAACAAAATGTAAAACACACAAACATGTTGCAGCTTTATCACGTCAGGTCCAGAATATCTACATCTTATGTTACACTAGAAAACCTCGAAGAGTTTTCAGGCATTTTCACCTGAGCAGCTTTTGCATCCAATTCTAAATAATACAAAAAAAGTTTATTTTATCATCCAGAAATGACATTAAAAGTGACCAATTAAGTTTCTTACAGCTTTCTGCAAATGATATGCTGAGGAACTCATCATCAGTTTATTTATACAGTGCTTTAACACCAGCCACAGCTGAACAAAGTGACATATGTTTAAAAAAAAGAAGCAAAATGACAACATAAAAGAATAAAAATTAATAAAAAATAATAAAAAGTAGCCTCAGGTTTGGTTAAAAGCTAATGAGTAAAAGTTAGTTTTAAGACATGTTTTAAAAGTGGATTATTAGGGAGTCTGGCAAATAGGCGATGGTAAGTTGTTTTTAAATTTAGGTGCACAGATAAAGAAGGCCCTGTTCTCTCTAGGGGAACAACAGGGAGCAGCTGACCTGCTGGACCAGTAAGGACCATAGCGGTGGAGAAGCTAAAAAAAATAAGGTGGAGCTAGGGCTGTCGCAATAACCACAATATCGCAATGCTGCGGTGTTGACAATCCTAACTGCAGGACGGTGCACACAACCGCCACCACCGCAAGAGTCGCCATGCCTGAGAGTTCGTGCTGATGCTGAACTTACGCGCTACCTGCAGGAGGAGCTTATCGATAGCAACACAGATTTGCACTTAAAACTATTTAGCAAAAACATTTGCTTTATCTGTTGTTGTTTGACAATGTATAGCCAAAGCTAATTATCTATTATTTTCTTTATAAACGACAGACGTCTTATTCCGCCTCTTTGCCACGTAATCTGCGTAGGACAATATTATATTTTTGTTTAAAACTGTCATCTTTGTCATTTTAAAAGTGATAAGCTTATTTAGCTTACAATATAATCAGGATAAATTGTGTGATGTAGATGGATAGATCCATATCTTTATTTTTTTTAACTGCAGTGACAGAACATATCGCGCTGTTGAGACAACATGCAACACCTCGGTGGAAATTTCTTAAGCATAACGGATTTCAAGTCTTTTTGCACAATCAGCCAGTGGAGTGAAGTCAGAGTGTTGCATTTAATAGACAGGATGTGGAATTCATAACATACCCGGTGTGTATACTTTAACAACACATCTGTGTGTGGGGCGGTAGAACCCGCACCACAGATGAAAAGCTGCTACTTCCTATGTTTCCCTTTAGAAAGTGCACCTACACACACATGCAGAACATCCCACTGTGACAGACAAGCAGCACTATTTGTAACTCACACAATCCTGGTTTCCGAAAGGACAATGTAGCCAAATGAAACGGCAATGCTGTTGATACCACAGGAAAGAGGAACAAGGTCAGCTAGAGAGAGGCCAGCTAGATAACAGTGTGACACACACACACACTTTCCTCTCTTTTACACTAATGTGTGTATATATTTTGTCAACCGGCAAGTGATGCTATTTCAGCTATTGGAAACTCAAACATTTACTGGATCCAATCATTTACAGACTTCGTCAGCTAGATAGGAAAAAAAAGAAGATAAACACTGAACGACTTTCACATTTCTCTGCTCTGTGTTACAGACTGGTTGCAGTTGTTGAGCAATCGTACTGGCAGCGAGCAAGCTGTTCAGTTTAGTTTTCTGGATTTCAAATGAGTGAATCATCTGGGATTTCAAGAAGCAGCTGGATGTTTCTGCTGTGGCCGACTTCCTAAATATCTTACTCTGGTACTTATCCTTTAGCAGGACTTTGAAAGACTTCGAAGAACCAATATACATACTGAGTTTTTTTTATTTTGTTTTTTTTACATTTCAATACAATCTTACCCGAGTTGCGTGAAGGTGGAGGGGCCGTAGAAGTTGAGTAACCACCATTTGAATGGTTGTTGTCTCCAAAGTCAAAGATGGGCTTGGGTTTGGGTGTGTACTCGCGCCTTGGCCGAGACTGAGCTTCATTTACCCTGTTATGAAAAACGGATTCATTTCAATTATACCTTGAGCGCTACTGTGAACACAGTTGGTACAGTTTAGGGAAGAACACTGCATACTGGTATTTGCATGTCTACATTTCATTGCTACACCCACCTGTCACGCAGTTTGTCTGAAAGCTCCTCCAGCACTTGCACAGCTTGTCTGTGGTACTGCAACTGGGACTCCACCAGGGACGAGAGCTGGCTCACCTGCTCTATCTGTACACAGAGACGTACAGGTGTACTTTGGTTATAAGGTCACAGTTCACTATAGTATGGGAATAAAGGCTGTACTTGTGTAAACGGTAATCTGTTTAATGAAAAGAAAACTGCTTGCAGTAAATTCTCCCATAAAAGATCCTTAAATAAAAAAATGCATGCATGCTATTAAAGATAAACATTTGGATTTTTCTGTGTTAGGTTTGGTGTCAAGCTATTTATCCGTACGTTTTTAATGAAAGCAGACTCATCATGTAATGGTGGCAGGGCTACGGAGGGAACAGGTCTGAACAAAAGAAGCAGACTTCTTTCGTCTCATCCACTTCTCTTTGTTCATTTACACACTTCACTGGTAAGCTGAGACCCAAACAGGAGATTTACATCAGAAGAGGATCTTCAAGTTCTCAATTCTCCTTAAAATCTGTTGCTAACCACAACACCCGCTAATCAGAGGTGAGGCTGTACTCGTCAACTAGTGTTGTTTAAGGAAGAAGCGTGTGCAAGGTAGTTTCTGTTCTGTGTAGGAACTCGATAGGTCTCTCCCCAAATGTTCAATACTGAAAAAGCCAAATACAGATACGAATACAATTTCACCTGTTTTTAATGTAACTCCACAAGTGATTCCAACAGAAACATAAGAAAAACTTATAAGTGTATGAACAATGACATCCAGGAAGAACATTACTATAAAGTAAATGCCTTGAATGATTTAGACAAGTTATGAAAACCTTAGATATTTCCCAAAAATTTAAGTATGATCACTGTACCATTAGGAGATTTGTGCCTGATTCAGAGCAACCGGGTTTGTGCAGATTAAGGCGTAATAAGGGTTTCTGCCAGACAAATAAATCAGATTAAGAGACAGCTGCTAAAATGCAGCAAACAGGTATTTTATTCTGCTGACACCTCTGACATACAGCAAGATGAAAGATTCTATTGGAATTTGCAGTGATGCATAAAATGCGTCACTGAAGTTGTGTAAATTACCATGAAAAGAAAGAAGAGCCATTACAAAATCTTCATGCATGACAATAGACCATCTCACTGTGGCTGCTGGGCCACAAAAGGAGAGCAAGTCATGGTGTGGCCCCCATCATCTCATGACCTCAACCCTATCCACCACTTTCTGAGCAAAACAATGGAGGTTGCCATGACACCTGGTCCCCCGGAAGTCGTTTTCTCATTTCCGACCTTCGCTAAATGTATTGAAAACAGTATTTTTAAGAATGGCGATTTAAATCTATATATTCACGGAAATGTCTTCTAGGACGACCTGTGCTGTTGTTGGATACACGCAAAACTCGAGGAAACTTACTGATTTTATAAATGGAGCATATCGACCATAAAGTCACTCGCAAGATGTAAAACACCCACCTAAGAGGGTTTTTGTCTGCTCTTATTATTTCATTCATCATAAACCGAAAAAGCAGCATCCAGATCCAGAATTATATCTCGGCTCTGAATCATAGCAAATTAGAGGCAAAGGCTAACTAGATAGCATGATGCAGCTGATCAGACACCTGCAGCACAAAGATCCTCGTTAGCACTCGGATTATTAGTGCAGGTTAGTTCATGAGGCATCTTTTATTTCGTGCCGTATTTTCATGACCAGAGGCCGGACTTAAAATCTAATGTGTTGTTGTGTGACTGAGAAAGCGGCAGCATGAGAACCGTGTGGAGAGAAGTATGGCCGCAGTGAAGTAAATGAACACTGACCAACAGCTTAATAAAAAGGAAAAAAATTACTATGCACATTTTTCACATCCTGAATCCTGATCGCAGAGCTAAACAACCGAAGCTCTGAACTGTCATCTACCCATTCTGTAAGTTTTATTTTTGAAAAAAATATTTTTATTATTGGGAGGTTTACTTTTGATGTATTTTTTCATATATATATA
>JBAMHX010000016.1:18637757-18650456 GCA_037177515.1 Pseudomugil tenellus
TATATATATAATCTATTTACTCTATGACTCAAACTCAAAGTCTTGCAATAATTATGATCAGACAGGGGTAAAATCTTTGATACTTTTGTAATCAAACATTCATAAGAACATGTACTGTACACAGTGATCAAGGTTTAAAGGTCTTCTATGTTCGTGCAAGGTGTCTTGCTAGCTTGACTAGGTAGGTCAGAGAGCCCAGCTATCTCCCTGAGTGACTAAACGGAAATGCAAGTACAGATCATAAGTTCTGGACAATAAGTATACAGACTCTTTAGAAACTAGCATAGCTAACATTCTCAGGCTTCACAAACAAAGTATTGCACTTTGTTACAATCTCTAAGTGCCATCTCACTGTCTCAGCTGATCTGCAAAGAAGATTTGGTAGATTACGTTGTAAATAATATTTATTGTGCTGGAGTGCTAGTGAAAATAATGACTGTAAAACATGGCAGCTAAGGCCTAACATACTGAGAACAATGGGAAAGACATTATTGCACAATCCCACAATGCCACTATCTTAAGTACCAAGACAAGGGTAATATCCACTTCAAAATATATGAGATAATATGGTGCATGGCCAACAGCACTGTCCCAGCAGTGCAAAGCAAACCAAAGCTAAATATAACATGTCATGTTACATCCAAAATCTGTCATGTGATTGTCTTTAAATGCTTCGAACAGAAATAACAGCAATATTTTCTTTAACTACAGCTACGCTTCTTTTCTCATGGCATCTTTAGGACACTGAGAGGAAAAATACTTTTCTTTTAAAGAAAAATAATTTATCTACTTCAAATTCAAATGTTTCATCTAGATAAACTCGAGTATGTCTAGAGTTTTTGTTAGATAGTCCAGGACCTCCTGGACCTGAAGGCAGAAACTGCTCTGAAAAGACAGAACAGGAGAATAGGACCTCAGCATGAGAAGATCCATCATTCCTTTCTGTTACTAATATATTTCAATATTTATCAGTAAAATAAAGTATTTTTGCAAAAATTAGTTCCCATTTGTATTTTTTTCCAGCTTCTGAAGAGGATTTCTTTTATGAATTAAGAAATATAAACTCAGGGGGGTAGCTGATGGCTCTGCCAACCCTGTGCTGTGCCATGTAGTGTTTGGAGAAGGTGAGGTAGTATGGGATTAGGGAGTACAGAGTACAACGTATCATTCTTCAGTGAGAACATGTCAGCTGGCAGTTTCAATAGAATCCTTGGATATCTAGGGAGCTTAAATAATACCATCATCCACCTGTCCACCTTCTGTTTTTTACCCTTTCATCCATCCATGTAGATGACAACGTAGCTTATTATCATATTTCAACAGTTTCTTTATTCACAATTCTTTTCCATCTGTTAGTTGAGATGATGCTGGAGGTTTGGTCAACAGCACATCTGTGCAAAAGAGCTGAGATGTGGCACTTCCACAAGACCCAGCACTAATCCCCACAATGGTCAGCCTCCCAGCACCTTGCACATTCTCTAAAGTAGAAGGGTGTATCTAGCAACTCTGTCTGGTTTGACATAACTTTCACAGGTGACAGTTTGACTGCAAACCCATAAGGTTTTGTGCCAATGGGTTGTTTTTGGATTCTTACTAAGTATTTTTGTCTTTTTTTTTTTAGCAACCATCTTTATCCAAAACGCCTCAAATCATGGACAGGATGACTTCAGCATAAGCACAAAAGTTTTCCCTCACATGTTATTCTCAACTGCTCTAAATTTACACAATTACATAGATGTCTATAGATAAATATGTTTTTTATATATTTAAAGGTACAGCTGAAAATACTTTTGCCAAACCCCTGCAATTCTTTCAATCTGGCATTTGGAAAGGGAAAAGGTATTTGGACTGAGGTCACTGATTGCGTTAAAAAAGGAACAACTCAAGAGTTCAGTTTTATCAGAATCTGAGGGTATGCTAGTAAAATACCTTAAACCATGTAAGTGCTATGTTTTGTGCTCAGCATAAAGGTGTTTCTAGGTGCAAGGCCATAGCCAAGCTGAACATTTGTCAATGACTCACACAGTGTAAAACTTCCCCTGCCTATGAGTTTGATCATGGTCCCTTTAAACAATTTGTTCACACATTGCAAAACTAATACAGAATGAAACAATGAACTGTTACTAAAGTGAAACTGAAACAGGCATCATTACTGTTAATCTCCACAAAGTGGGTGGGGATTTCAGGTATGTACATTCTGTATCAAGCCTAGGGCTGTGCTGGATGGTTCAGGGAAGAGGGGGGAGTACATTCAACAATCGCTTGCTGGAACTGTGAGAACAATGACAGATTTGTTTTTGTTAAAAGGAATTCAACTCAATGCGCAGTTTGAGGTTCATCATAGAAAAATACTGCTTTTTTATTACAAATGTTGTAGGCTACAATTCAACTATTATGTCTTTTACTCCATTAAAAAGGAGGTATCATGCATGGATTACCCAGCAGCAATTCATAATAGTGTTAGGTTTAAAGGACTGGCTTGCAGGGCAGTGAAAGCTACTCCACAGAGATGGGCGCTTAGAGGTGAGAGGAGTGTGTGCTAAAGTGTAGCGTGCAGGACTGTCATTGGACTGCTGGTTAGTTTTGCCACTGCCGGATGCCACATTGTTGTCCTCCTCTAAATACACCTCCATATTGTTACATGAATCATTTCATTTCACTAAGTGATTAAATCAGCCCTCTGTGGAGTCTGGGAAGGTAATTTCACTGCCAAACACTTCCCTGTACAGAGGAGGAAAAGTATATGCAGTCTCAGGGTGCACCAGACGGAAAAATTCCAGTTTGTCAATATGAAGATTGCAAATGGACCTCATTAGGGGAAGCTTAGACACCATCTAGGAGGAATATACAGAAAAACAGAAAAAATTAAAGAGAATCACAAAAAATAAAGTCAGAATGACTGAATAAAATATTTAGTCACTACTGGTACCTTAGCCAGCTTCTCCTCTGATTCGCCTTCTTTTTGCAGGCAGCGCTGCAGAGCCACATACACTTTCTCCTGCAACTTCTGTATCTTCTGGACATCTGTCAGCCAGGGCCGATCTGAGGCAAAACACAGCGTGTTTGTGACACTAATGTAGATATTCTGGTAAAAACAATCTGCATCTGGCTGCGTTTGAGATATTGTGCACACATTGTGCAGATGAATATGAAACATAAAGTTTGATCCAGGTGATTTTGTTTTGCTTGCTGCTACAACAACTCATACATAGCTACAAACAATATTAATGAGCACAATCAAACATTTGCAATAGATATTCAGTCAGTTAAATTTGAAACCTGCCAGAGAGAACAAAGTTTCATCACACGATAAAACTGAAATGTTAAAATATTTAGTAGTAAATTAATTTATATTACACATTATAATACAATTTTGAGTTGCTCACTTTCAGTATATTAAACTGCTAAGTGTTTCTGTCATTACAGTCACATTCTGAGTAAGTTGTACTTGTTGGGAATGTAATAATGCAGCCACTGCCAGATACTTTACACCAACAATACAGGACCAGTGTGTTGCTATATTCACATTGTGGTAATTTTTTCTAAAATAATATCAGTGATACAACCAGAAGGGCAGCATATCTGACATAGATGCTTTTTTGACTAACTTCCTTAAGAACTAATGATTAACATATCTGTTAGATATAAAGTATGATCATTTGTTAGATACTTGGAACTACATCAAGTAAAAAAGTGACAACAGCATAATTTAGCCTCTTTATAAAAATTCCCTCAATAGATGAATGATAGTCATCCATCTCATGGAGTATAACTACAATGTCATCTTAAATTTCCAAAAAACCAAAAGCATAGCTTTAAATGTAGAATATTTGATGTTATTGACTGCTTATTATTTATAAATGTCACTTCCATTGGTTTCGGTCATTTACATGATATATTTTAAAGATTCAAGATGTGTTTTTTTAGATTAGAGGAAAACTTTTCATTTATAGCCACCGTAGTGACAAACATCTGTTCGTATTCTAAACTTCGCCAAGCTGCACATCACATGCAGAAGTAAATCATATTTCAATTTGTGTAGCAAAATATGTAAAGACAAGACTAAGACATAACTTAAAATGAAAACCAAGATAAAGAGGATCAGTGAATGAGGAAAGAGCAACTGGAACAATGTATGCGGTGTCTGTCATGTGACCTCATCTGCAGCGCAATCAGGCTCATCTGCTCCACCTAGGTCTCATCAACATTCACTCTCTCCACCTGCTCGTTGCCCTATTTAATCCCTCTTCAGTCTCTGCTTCCCTGCCACTTGGTCACTAACCACTGTCCTGCTATAGATCCTTGTTGCTGACTGTCTACGAATACCCCTCTTTGCCTGATCCTTCTTGGACCCTTCTGATCTCTGCCTACCCGGATTGACCCTGTTCTCAACTGGCCTTCCCTCCAGCTGCACTGTTTGTCCTGAACCTGGCTTCCGCTCTCGCCTTTTGGACTGCTTCAACAGCTTTCAATAAAGTGTTAAACCTTTTCCCTGTGTGGGCTGAACTTCCAGATCTTCTTGTACTATCATTACAGGTGTCTGTACACCAATTGCCTTTCAATTTGAAGGAGGATAGTGAAGGAGCTCTGCCTTCTGACATAAATTTTGCATTGCGCTTTAAGTAGTTTCACTCAAAGTTGGTGCAAAGATGGCATTGTCAAGTCCAAATGTAGTGTAAGTCCAAGTGTAGTGAACAATCACAAATGTCTGTTTTGTGCAAACAACATCATTAATTGGGTGAATTTTACCACATCCCAAAAGGCACAAAAATGAAGTGACAACTAAGTGTTGTGTCCCTGTATGAGTTAAAATGTTTCAATGCAGACAGCTCTTGATCCTACATGGTATGTCAGAAATATGGGTTTCAATGGTAAGTTAAGCTTTCAGCTCACTTTGGTTAGTGCAACCTGACAAAGGTTTCAAATGGCTGAGGAAATACTCTGCCAGAGAGCGTCACAGCCTGTCTTTGTTTCATCTGTTACCTAAAAAAGATTAGCTATTTCCTTTGTTTGCTTTAAATATAAACTAAAATCCAAATTTGTATCATCACTGAATTGGTGAGTCAAGCTGCAAGATTTTACTGGATTGCAATAAATTATGCATTTAAGATATGTTAGACATAGTGGTTCAAATTATTTGAGAAACAGCAACTTTGTCAGGAATTAATATTTTTATTATGGAAAGGAAATCAGAACATATTTAGTCTACTTCTGGAAGGAAAGATATCACTAGTTGACAGTAATAATCAGAGTGTGTTAAACCTGTCCAACAACTTTACTTATTTGCTTACTGACGCATGAGATTCCATTTTCAATTAAATACCAGTTTTACTGGTTAAGCATGAGAGTAAATATCATTTGGCTAGGATGTTCATCTCACCTGGTGAGAGGAGTACAGCAGCGCTGAAGAGAGCCATCTCTTCGTCAGTCATTTGTATATGGCTCAGGTTTTTAGCCAAGTCAAACACTGCACTCACAAGGTCATCACAGCCTTAGGGGAGAGCGAAGCAAAGGAAAAAAGTCATCAAAACAGAAAGAACTCATTGTGATGATTGTGACAGAAGAGCTAAACAACTGAAAAGTTGACCTCAAATTGCCTTGTATATATGATAAAAAAAAGAGAGGAAGATGGAGAAATTCTGAATGTGCTGACTCACCGAGGGCCTTGAAGAGCTGAGCAGTGGCAAACTTTCCATCAAAGAGCAATGTATTATTGATGGGGTTATAGGCCCGACACATACGGATGAGAAGAACATCCATACAACCTGTTGACACAGAAAAGTAATGGCATTTACTTATTTAAAAGAGATATGAGAAAGATCAAACCCATAGTTGCAATTTAAAATGAAGCAAGTATTAACATATTAAACCATTAAATAAATAAAGTATATTGAGTGTATAAAATGAAAACTTTTCTAATGATACCAGCCTGGTTAACTACTTAATTACATTATAACTATAATTAAGCCAATCCTTTAAATCTTGTAGTGCCTTAAGGTGTTAATCAGGTGTTACAGTTTATATAACAGCGCAGCAGGTTTTTTCTACACTTTAGACTGAACTAATAATAAAACCTTTTGTGAATGTTTGTTAAATGAAGAAAGAAACAATTTTAAATAAAAATAAATAAAGTAATAAAAAATAAATTAATAAAGAAACAAATTGACTTGGTAATAAATAAAATTTAATATCAGTTTCAAATTTCAAATACATATAAATACTAATAACTCACAAGTTTCTGACTAGAGACAGCCGCACAAAGCTGACCATTATTTAGATAAGAACAACCATGCACCTTTGTAAGTCACTCTGCAAGCATGTGATACTGGAAGTCTGTAAAGTCAGCTATCACTTGAGAGTAATATGACAAAAACTATCTTTGTCGCGACTGAAAGTGTGCAGGGTGGTAAACAAATCCAGGCACTGGCTATGAAAACTGTGGAACGGATTGTAGCCTGCAGGGTGTGCTAATTAGTGTCATGCACTGACCTGCTTTGAGGAGGATAATCTGATCATTCTGACAGAGGTCCATGAAGCCAGAGATGCGCTTGGCAAACTCCACCACATACTGGATAGCATTGGTGATGTGAATAGAGCATTGTTGCCACATCACCTCAGCTGACTGTAAGAGAAAGAATCATACAGTGAGACTCTGCAAGGACGGCAGCACCTTCCACACACCATAATAGTTTTACTTCATTCTGTCCTTTGGCTCAAACCAATGTCTAATGAACTGTGCACATCTACAATAGCTAAGTCTGATAAGCTTTCACACATCTACTTAATGGCTCCAGCCTTGACAAAAAGAGACAATAAAAGCCATGCTGGAGACTTTATGATAACGATGTCTTCATCTACAGACGTCATTTTAAAGTTGAACTATGACAACAAGATGGGAACTCTTCTTCTGAAACTTTCTAGTAGAAGTATTGCTGCTATTGTTTGCACAAAGCCAAAAACCAAAAACTACGTAGTTAACATCAAGACAGCAAGCACTAGAAATAGTAAGTGTANNNACTGTTAAATCATATATCCACAAGGATATAAAATCAATTGTTTAAATAGATGCTGATGAAATTCTGCAGTCATCTGTTAGTTGTTCAGTCATGAACATTATAAAGTCTAATGTTTACCTTGGTCTGGTATGAGCGTGTCTCATCTGGATTGTACAAAGTCCAAGCCATTCTCTTCAGCTCCTCTGTGCTGTACTGGCTGGTCTCAATATGGGACTTTATCACACTCTGGGTTATACGTTCTAAACAGAGAAAGGTGTTGTTTAACTTTCTTTGTACAACTAAAAGAAGACAAATTATGTTTGAGGATACATTTAAACTAAGAAAAAAAGACATATGTGGAATTGGCCAGATATTAAAGGGGTTACTACTGACCTATGTCAAGCAGGGAGCAGCCGTCTGGCAGAGGGTTGAGAATAGCATGTGAGAAGAGTCCAGATTCGTGCAATAGCTGATACTCATGCTTGATGCTGTGGTTACCATCAACAAAGTCCAAATTGGTCTGTTCTGGTGAGCTCTGAGAGGATGAGCTGCTGCCTCCACTTCCTCCAAGCATGTCTAAGTTACAGTACTCTCCACCTGCGTCTTCTGGGGTCAGGGGCAGATCAAAAAGCAGGCCTTCTGGCAGTGTTGTGATATCATCCAGGTCACTTAGCGTGGCACTGGAGCCTCTCCTATAGGAGCGGCCGAGGTCCGCCATGTCACCGTTCTCTTCGCGGGCCCCAAGCCCTGCACACTCCTGGGACTGCTGGTGTTTCTGAACCTCTGCGTACAGGCTGTCGCGCTGCTTCTTGGACATACGACCAAACTTCACAGCTGCAACAGGAGTATATAGAAATAAACTCAGCTTCTCTTGAGAAAGAGGGATGAAGAGGACTATATAATTCATTTAGTGTGATAAGAAAAGAAGGAAGGTGGAAACTCTTGAGTTAATTAAATATAGATCAAGCAACTGAACTCACCGTCACGGCTCATGCCCAGAGCGAGACACTTCTGCAGCCTGCAGTGCTGACAACGATTACGGTTGGTCCGGTCAATTAGGCAATTCCTTTGCCGTGAGCAGGAGTACATAGCATTGTTCTGCTGGCTACGTCGAAAGAAACCCTTCAAACCAAAACAATATGAGAATTTGGATGCATAATGAATGTTATTATAGTTGTGTTTCCATCCTTTTCCAACTACTTAAAAGGTATAGATGATAACTCACCTTACAGCCTTCACAGGTGATGACACCATAGTGAATACCTGATGATTTGTCCCCGCAGATTTTACATGGAATCACTTCTATTTGAGCTATAAAAGAAAGAGAATAACAGAGACAAAGATGTTATTAGGGAGTACTTGGGCTGGATATTTATTTCATTTGCTTTTTATACTGCCAAAACAGCACAGTTATTACCTGAAAAAAATAAAGGTATGATCTTTTTTTTTTAAAAAAAAAACGACCTGGTAATTGAAGCTCTGTAATAACAGAAATAAGTGCAAAAAATATTGCCTTTGAAGATGTTGCACAATAGACAACATGATGTTAACAATAACATGCAAAAAAAAAAAAATTAAAAATCCAACCCACAAGTATTTCACAACACAGATTGAGAGACTTTTGGTGCTGGTCTCAAAACATTCCACATTTTCCTGTTAGGTTTATTATGATGACTGTGTTTACAGTCAATAAAACCCTCTCTACAATATTACAAGTGAAGTGGGCAGCTTCTAACAACTTGATATTTGTTCTCCACAACCTACATTAAAACAATTCACACAACTCAACCACTACCTTTCATGACCCATTGTGTTTACATTGACTTCAATTTTTGGCCAAAATAAGCATATATTATTTGATGGGAGATAAATGTTAGTTCCACATTAAATAACATGAAATTAAACCACCGATAATAAGATTCATATGCGATTCTATTACAGAACCGTAAAGAAACCGGAGAAGTGTCCGGAACACAAGGGAAACAATGTATATACTATACACCTTGTATTCATTGTGGAAGCCTGAGCCTTCTTACACAAGAACAGCCTGTTCTTTTCATTATGTTGTTTATCTAAGTAGCTGGGCCTCCTCAGGCCCAGAATAGCAGGTCAATTGCATTAGCTGAGGCCTGAGGTTATAAAGTTTCACGGCTCTCTCCTGTCTTGTCACTTCTTTTTCAGAATGAGCAAAATATCAGCATGTTAACAAAGGCATACTGCCTTATCGAGTCCTCCAAATCCTACTATTGTGGCCCCACTAAGTGACTGCAAGGGACAGTTATAGTGTAAGCAACAAACAGTGCCTGTAAAACCTTTGTTGGGTCACACAGCGTTCTAGGTAAGCCGTTAAAGCACAGAAATGGTCTTCATGCTCTTGGTATAATTGTGATTTTCTAAAGGAAATTTTATAAACTCCTCACAACCAACCAATCACATGAGTCACCATACTTGAGAAAAGATGTGCGTCACACGTTCAGCCAATGCAAAAAAGAATAGGAATGACTATATTCTGAATTAAGGGAAGTGTTCCATATTTCCTGTTCATCTTTTACACTGCAGTGCATGCGGCTTATTGAAGTGACTTTGTGTGCTAGAATAAACTGACAAATTGCAACTGAGGGATATAAATAAATAAAGGCCAATGGAAAAAAATCCCTTTCTCCATTGCTTCCTTTATCCCTCCCCGACAGAGCCTAACCCTCCCCCCTCCTCTTCATCAACCTGTTATATAACCACCGTCTGGCCGCATTCCACGAATACACTCATTCAAAGGTGGTTGTCATGGCAAAAGTGTAGCAATCCACCCTCATCTTCCTGCAATCTGATTGGTTTCTGAGCGGGAGGTTTTCGCTTGTGACTTGCTGCCTCAACTGCCAGTCAGCTGAGATGGCACAGTCAAGACCAGCAAGCAGGAACTGCTCCACTGACACAGTTTTCCATTCGGCAGAGGAGGCGGGGCTGGTGATGGCAGCCTCACAAGGAACACAATCTGGTTTCTTACAGGTTTTAAGGTGGAATCAAATCTGGCTCAGTCTTTAAGTAAGGAGAGTCTAGATGCCTTCGTTTTGCTAGGAAAGTCAACAACATCTGAGTTAATTAGAGAAAAGCTGAGGAGGACGAGCTTAAACCGCACCACAAGCGGTGCAAATCAGAAAATATTTCCACAAACATCTCGTACAGTAAGCTGTATGTAGGGGGGGTGCAAATATAGCTCATAGTAGCTCCTCAACTTGTTGCAGCATGTCAACTATTTGTGTGTAATTTCAGATGTGTTTGAGCAAGACCATAAATCTATTTTTATTCTGGCTCGGGCCTACTGGAAAAATGAATGTTATACAATTTGCAACTACGTACCTTATGTTTAGCGTAAATGACAGTGTAAAGGAGTTATGACACTATACTGGGGTATTTAAAACACACTAGACTCCAAATCTTTCATAGAGTGATGACAAATATTACATCCAATTTATTCTCTTTAATTACTTCGAGAACTTCCTTTAATTCTTGCTCCCATTCGAAACAGGGAAAATATCACTTCTGTCATATGTGCTGGATGCTTTTTTATAAAATGCGTCCATTTTACACACAGTAAAATCATAGTGTGGATGTTGTTACCATCTGAGCCTTTTTGTCATTGTATTTCAACAAAGTAACACAACTTATTTAGGTATGAAAAGAATACATTTTCTAATCCTCCTCTGTAGGATAAACATCTCAGTGGCTTGAATGCCAGGCCGCCAGTGAAATTGTGACAAATAATTCTTCAAAATGCTGCGTACGTCTTTAAACTGGGAGCAGAAAACATTATCATATTGGCGGTAAATACTTGAAAGAGGAACCTTTTCAGTCACTCTTGTGTTTTATTATCAGTGCTGTAAATTGTCTGCTAGGAAGACTTTGTCCTCTCATCCAAGCTAATCAAACAGAGTCCAATGTCCTATTTACCTTGCACTTTACATTTACCTGACTTACTATATGCTTAGCCTACATTCAGTAGTGCTGCTGATGTGTATTTAGAAGGAGTGACATATATTAATATTGTGCAAAATTCTAATATGCAGGCTTTCCAACAGCAGGACACCGTGCAGAAAAATACATATTCAAACCAATAGGATGCCACTCCGTTTTCATTATGCAATTTCATACATATTATTATACAGTTTCTGCATACAAACAATTATGACAGAATTTCCCTTCTAAGTCTACCCACTGACCTAAAGAACACATGTAGTATCATTTCCCCCCACACTAACCCCAAACTCTTTAAAAATGCACAGCAGGTTCAGGAATTTCCTTAGCAGGTGCAGCAGTGGGAGAGAAGTGTTAGTGTTCACTGAGTTCATACAAGTATTTCAATCCTGCAGTGTCTCAAAGAAAACTGGAGTAAAATACATTCAAATTGAATGTAATAAGCACCAAACAGCAACCAAAACCAGATATAAAACTATGAAAAACACTTATTGATCAGCATTGTTCTCGCTTTTCTTCGTATGAGAAAACAGACAGAAAAAAACACCTGCTAAAGAAACCATGTCACATACTGTAATCCCACACCGCTGATCAGGAAAGATAAAATGCATTCATTTGGCTGCATCTGCTGCTCCAAGCTCTATCCCAAGCAGGCCTCGGCTGCACTTGTAAAATCACACTGAGGAATTCAGTTCACAGCATGGGATGTTGCAGGCTGCACCCAAGCCCTAAAACAAGTATCTCAGCATATGGTAGAAATGTGTCACCTTGAATTAAAATCATTCTGTAGCCTGTTTAAATGTCACTATCTTCATGCATACTTTAAAAAAAAAATACAGCCTATCAGAGTGATACCACACTGAGACACGACTCATTATCATGTCTTGGAGATGTTGAAGAGAGAAATATTATCCTACAAATATGTCACAACATAAAAACATAACCAGATACATTGTAAGATTGCAGTGTTTTGCTTGCATTGCAACAAGCAACATGTATGAATGATTAAAGCTAAGGGTAATGGGATCTTAGGATACAGTTGTCAGAGAGAAAGGGCGCCTTGACACATACAGTAACTTGCTGTGAACTTGTCCAAGGTTGCCCTCTCAACAGATAGTGACTTTGAGGCTCAGCACAGCAGTGTCCTTGGAGAGCAGAGAGCAAACTCATCCATGTTCACGGCCACATATCAGTCAGCTAACTGAGTCTCACTAAGCACAAACACTAAGACAGCTTTATTGAGCTTTGTTTGTTTCATCCCATTGCCTCACACCTGCCTAACCTCTTTATGCAACAGTTTACTAAAATAGCCCCCGAATGCACAAGTACAGAGACATCATTAACACCTGTGTCAAAGTGACAAAAGAAGAAAAATGAGAGAAAAGAAATCTCCGCAATGCTCCACACAATGTTTTCATTTTTTTCTCTCACTATTTGTCTTAATAATGCAGGTAATGTGTTGCTTTTCCAAACTCAGATTGACAAGCCGTGCTTCACTGCAATGATATACAATCTAGTTGATGTCTGTAACCTTAGCTGGCAGAGGAAGCTGAGCTCAGCTGAACCCTGCTGTGCTTCACTCTTAAATGTAAGCTTGCTGTGCCCATATCCGGCTTGTTACAGTGGTAGGCTACATGGTCTGACATCATGGCAAATCTAATCCTCTCAAAAAGGCAAAACATTATTAAAAATCGATATTATTGAGGATCACAATATATATACATACACACACATA